>KZ539341.1:20835-49585 GCA_000934665.2 Catajapyx aquilonaris
CTCATGGGGACGCGAACCTGCAGCCTTCTGATCTATAGGCCAGCGCGCTAACCGATACGCTACAGCAGCCATCGCTGGGATTGCTCCTTCCGATGGGGATTCTTACACTGCACAGAGGTCAGGCCGCCGTTAAATGACTAATGACGTGGAGGGGGCGAGCGTGTTGATATTTTCAGTGCTGGAATATTAATTTTCACTGCTTGATGTGGGCAGGGGGTAGGGGTACGACGTACTAACCCAACCTGTCCTAACCTAACCTTCAGTCGTTGCGTATACAGCCCTATCCTCAGCGTATACAGCCCTACGTACGGATGTGACTACGTACCTGGTGTCCAACAAGAATTGTCGCAAGCGGCAGCGCACGAACTACATTCTCTCGTATACCTGTGCTCGTAGATTGTAGTTCGTGCGCTGCCGCTGCGACAATTCTTGTTGGACTGATAGTACACCGTATATGATAGCAGGATAGCGGATAGCGGAATCGCAGTAGCTGCTACGAAGTAGCAGTTATTCGATGGAGTGATCAGATTGGCGATGAACGGAACAGCGCATGCGCAGGCGAGGTGTCGATGTGGAGTTGGCTGTGGGGAGACGTTTTTGGGATGAGAGCTGTCCTAACCTTTTTCAAGTCCAACAGCCCGTTTCCCGCTATTTATTCAAATGAACAAATCTCCACATACATAAAGCCAATAGGCCATAAAAGAAATCAACATTAATCAACAATTAACAACAGCAGGAGCCATCACAAGACTTCATTCAAGTATATCGTCACCATCATAGTCAGTATGGGCAGGGTTTCCGCTTCACCAGGCCGTCTTCTTCTCATATCCGCAACTGTGACCACTACTGCGACCCCTCTCCCGAGCGAGGTCAAAGTCATGGTGTTGCCCAGCTACTTGGGGCCCGGTCCCGGCGCTCTTTGGCGCGCGACGGGACAGCAGTCACGCATCGGTCGTCCACGATTCCATGCCCGAACAAAAAAAATGGAGGTTCCTCTCGCCTCCTCTGAGAGCCAACCTTATCCCTCAAAGTACAGGCTTGGAAGGCATATTTCCAAAACAACCAGCCATCTGATATGGTCATTGGCCAACTCCATGGACGTTTGTAAAAGTAAAATAATTTAAGTTTTTAATCCAAGGCATCCCCCCATGCCCCTCAACGGGTGAAGTGGCAGGCAGGATGGCAGCGAGGTTCGAAATTGAATCCGGGGATATGTTGAATACGGTACAGTACGTCAAAATAAATGTTTGGGGGCATAATTCCATAATGAAACCAGTTTTGATCATCTGCTACAGTCAAGGCAGAGTTCCATGGACGTTTGTAGTAAAAGGGGAGTTGTGCATAGTTACACAAACACTACATAGATGTGGCCGGAAAGTGTTCCAGGACTTTAGACATGTACGCCAATGCACGCGAGTAGCAGTGGAAAAAATGGACTGCACATTTCTTTCAGGTAAATCAAAATGCGTGCAGTTTATTGCTGTTATATTGGGGATGTGCGGTCAAATATCCAGCACGACGGGGCCGCAAAGATTAGTATGGAACTAGTGTATGTGACAGGATTTTGTGCGTATTTGGAGAAGTTGGGGCAAATTGTCCACCAAAAATGAGGAAACTGCAATAAATGCAGCTGAACTGTGGCACTGTTTTTTTCTTCACATGGTGTGGTCGTGTTTTGAATGTCTGAAAATAACACCATATGCATTTCGGTCAGACATTTGAATGACGCATATTTTGCGTATTTTCATGTTTTTGCGTATTTTCATGTTTTTGCGTCTCCTTTTCCATTGCGTGCATACATGTATGTGTGTATGAATATTTTGGCTAGAGCATCACAAAAGGACATGGCACAAAATGTATGGGCCAGTGGCCTTCCGTTCAATTTGCCTGAAAATTGGATATGTTGTCGCCCAGACCGTCCTGATCAATGTTGGATAGGGACATTTCGAGGTAGGACCTACAGGGAGCATGCTAATATAATATGGGGAGTAGTTACTATACTCCCCCATATTACCTTCAGAGGCCATTAGCATGCTCCCTGTACGTCCTATCTCGAAATGTCCCAATCTAACATTGATCAGGACGGTCTGGGCGACAACATATCCCATTTTCAGGCAAATCGAACGGCATGCCACTGACCGATACATTTTGTGCCGTGTCCTTTCAATCAAATCGCCAGAAAATTACCTTCAGAACAACCAGGTTGTACTATTAACTCACTTTCGAAAATCTCCTACTTTGGTTTCACACTCGTACACTGCAACCATCAGCGGAAGAAAAAAAATCATTCCAAACTCCAAAGGTTTGAGTGGGATATCAAGTAACCATCCAAAAATAATTTTAAGCAAATTCTGCTGCTTATATTCAGAGCTATCGTGAATGTAGAGTAGGCCTTCGTAGCCTCGTAGGCGTAGCATTAAGGCCCATACACACAGGCGGTTTTGGTCTTCGGTCGCGTTGACACCGCGGACCAATCATGACTCATGTAAACAAGCTCAACACTTGTGTTGCACTTGTTGATAGGTCCGCGGCGTCAACGTGACCAAAGACCAAAACCGTCGACCGCCTGTGTGTATGGGCCTTTAGTCAAGATACGGTTACTGCATTAAAATAATGTCCCTACAAAAATTCCATTATATTTTTGCACAGAGTGAGCAAATTCTCTCGAGTATGTTCAGCCAGCTGCGTGCGAGATGGCCGGGATCAAATGTTCGAACTGGCCGGTCCTAACCCCACCCCACCCATCCAGTTTGCGTCCACCCTCCGTTTTCCTTCCTCCAGGCTGTGGTTCTATTGGCCAAAAGGGCCTACACGTGACTTTTGTCACCAGGGACCCTGTGCCCGCTGTCACCGATATCTGGGTCTAGCGGATGCTGGCGACAGGCACCAAATCGGTAGCTGAACAGGAACTTCATCGCTGGGGGCACAGCGTCGTGGATACATGAACTCTCCGTCGCCAGCGACGGGGCATCGAATCAGTTGCTGGGCACGGAATTGCGGATATGCGAATGCACCTTAAATGGAATGGAATGAGTTTGTGCATAATGTAGTGTTCTTACATTGCAGATCCATCTTACATTGGTCAAGAAGCAACTTCCAAAATTTGGAGGCAAAAGGTTATTTGGGAGATGTAAGGCTATAAAATTGTGCTATGTACTTGGTCATTTTCATGTACTGATATTGTGACGAACCTCACATTTTAAACACAACCTGTAAACGCGTATTTTCTTAACAATATCTGCCCGTTTTGTCCACATTATGATGTTACAGCAACTAGCTCACATTTAGGGCTAGAGTCATGTTATTGCTCATGTAATGCAAAATGTTCTTATACCCATTAACCCAACTTCGTAGCAACAAGATTTGTAACACTTTCCAGCCTTACATGAAATATGGCATTTAATCATAAAGTATTGTGGGAAAGGCAAATTAAATGGAATAATATGTCATTATGCTTTTCCTGAACTTTTGCTCTCTTGTTGTCAGTATGGAAATTGACTTATCTGTAAGAAAGAACATTAAGTAACAAAAAAATGCAACGTGTAACTGCAATGCAAATTATAGGTTATGGTACTGTGTACCATTGGCACAATATTATTGCAGATTCTTTCACTTACATTTCTTATGAGAGATTATCTGAAATAATATTATGCCAATAGTACTTTTAGTGTAGGTGAAAAGTCAGCACTTGCTTTGCAAACAATAAATGCAATAAGTGTGAAAGGGTATATTGTATTTTTTTGGTAATGGTATCCTAGTTGTGATTGTTATGAATACTCTGTTTTCTCTTATGTCTCTCTTCTCCCAGCAATTCTGAGTCACTGTTGAGAGAGTCAGATAATATTGGTTATTGGGGGAGCTAAGACAATTGAATCATGGAAATCAAAACAGCGTTATGTTGCATTTTACATATTTGCGAATCTCGACCTTATTGAACAAAACCTATAATAATGAAAATACGCTTTGTAGAGAGTTGGCAGAAACAGGAGAACCCTGAACATGGAGAGCACCCCCTAAAAACTCACTCCTCACTCACTCCTGAGAAAATATGTCACCCAATCTGGAGATATTTAGGATCTGGTGGAAGGTGTCTGTACAAAGAAAGTGTAGACTGGACCATTGCCACATTTGCATAACTAGTCAGTGTTTTTTTTAAATGGTAGAGACTGTAAGCAGTTAATGGCTACATCATCCTGATTCCCACCATTTCCATCCCACCCTCACCACTTCAACTGCCCTCATGTCAATCAATGAGTGGACATGTCCAAGGCCTAACTCTAGTGTCTCTGCAGAGAAATTGTTGGGAGTAAAGTCTGTCTTTTCTTTACTTATTTTGTTTTACTGAAATGCAGGGTGTCCCAGTGATTACAAGAGAAAACTGAAAATGTGACTCTCACGTCAGTATCAGTTTATTATACTTACACACAAGAAGACAAGATGCAGTTTTTTTTTTCTCGCCACAATTTTAAATTTTACTAGAAAAACCCTCGCTAAGCTCGAATTTTTCTATGGCGCTGGCATAGAAAACCACTTACTTCTCTCACGTTTTCTGAGCCTGCAGTGGACACTGCATTTTAAATCGCTTCTGACTTATAGCCAGTGATGATGCCGATTCCCCCAATCATATGCGTATTCCCCACCCCCACCCGGGCATTGACTGGGAAATATGCATTTGCCAACCTTCAGCCTTCGAACAGCCCTGCTATCAGAACGTCCTCTAACACGACTTTCCAAGAACAAGCTGTTTATTGAATGTCAGTGGTGCCAACCGCCCAACAGTACAGGGATAGATGGATGGAACAGGAGGGGTGTGGGTCAGGGTGTAGAATGGAACATCGTGAGTGGGGTGGAGTCGGGTGCAGATGCGCGCTTGTTGTTGGGTGGGTGGGGAGAGAGAGAAGTGTTGACCCTACTGCCGAAAGAGACAGAATGGTAAGTTACAGACGTTGTTTACACCCCGTTGCGCATGTGTTGAAAGCCGGCCAATAGGAAGGTGGCAGCAACAACAATAAGCGGCAGACCAATCAGAGGGCTTATACAAACACCGCAAGCATTTTAATACAGGGTGTTACGGTAACTCTGGCAAAAATCACAAGGTCGGTAGAGGCCCCATAGGCAAGTATTTTGAGCTTAGGTCCGGAAATGCTCCCGTATGGCCACTTCCACCTTTGTTCTGTTGCGCCTGGTGGTTAGGCAACCCATCGTACTCGAAGCTTGCGTTCATCAGATGTGTCGCGTGTGGAGGAGACGAAGGTGAAAACAATTGTGAGTGTAAGTGCAAAACAGATAAACGCCTGATGAACGCAACATTCGAGTACGATGGGTTGCCTACCCACCAGGCGCAACGTACTAAAGATGGAAACGGCCTTACCCCCGTATGGGGGCATTTCCGGACATGGTACCTAAGCTCAAAATAGTTACCTATGGGGCCTCGACCCACCCTGTGATTTTTGCCAGAGTTACCGGAACCACCCTGTATAGATTTTAATAAAGGCACCGTAGGAAGCCTGACATAATAAACAACCATTATTTGGTCATAGTCCACATGCTGTGTATCATGTTTGCAGCCCCACGCGAACACGGACAGAACCATCAAAACTATCCACATAAGCCTACTCTGTCCGATCCGGGGATCGAACGCCAGACCTTAGAGGTGGAAGGCTGCGGCGCTCGCCCAACAGATGACAGTATTGTTGTGGTATCGTAAAGCCATACAGCATCACCTACACAAAGGGCAACTCCATCCCTCATGTTGCTGCGTCACTCAAATATGCCCATATCAGCTATTATCAGCTATTATTATTAGCCTTAATCATAGCCTGCTAGGTCCGGATCCAAAAGTCTTATAATTATGTTCATTGACATAATGTCATCCCAGCCTATGCCATGACGATCAACAACTCGCAGGGCCAGATCAGCACGTTAGCATTTCCCTGGATGAACCTGTCTTTTCCCAATCATGGCCAGCTGCATGTGGCACTGTCCCTCTCTCGCAACCCAAGTCAGGTCAAAGTGTTCACTCCTTCTACTGCTCAACAAGGAACATTGCTCTCCAACAACAGTGTGTTTACACACAATGTTGTATATCGCGAGGTTTTCTGAAAACGTTTCTCATGTCCCATTCAGGAAGTGAACAGTATGTCCATTGATTCAATGCCACTCAATTTTTCAACCCCATCTTACCACGACCAGCTATACGCTATTTCTTAGTTGTCACTCCGCGAGCCCTCTCATTCAATTTTTTCATTACCATTGTATTCCTCATTGCACGTTTTGCCAAATTTTGGCTACGGGTGCACTAGTACGTAGTAACGCAGAGTATAAATCGTATTACCTTCTGGAAGGAGTAAAGGTCAACTTTTTTTCTCTATTCTTATGGCTGAATTAACTGGCTCCTTGGATCTGATGACAATTTTTTGGAGGGGCTGATGACAACTTGTAGCTCTATCAGAAGGAACACAATCAAACCTATTATGCCTCTGTCAAATCTTCTTCTATATAAATAAAGCCGTTTGTGAGTCTGTCTGTCTGTCTGTCTGCCTTTCTGTCTGCCTCTCTGTCTGTCTGTCCGCCTGCCAACCGTCATTTGCCTGCCATCTGTGCTCCACCCCCAGGCCGGGAGAGGATGGAGGTGTTGGGGGTTGACTACAGATGGCAGGCAAATGAAGGTTGCCGTTATACAGGCGGGAGAGGTTGAAGGTGTTGGAGTAGCAGGACCACAGATGGCATTGGTGGCCAGACACACAGAAAGACAGACAGTTGACGGGGGTACTGGCAGGTGTTTTCCCTTCATTCATTTCTTCCCGGGCAATGCCGGGTGCCGCAGCTACTATGCACTAAAGCTAACAGACAGAACATGTACACCATCATATGAGTGGATCAGTTGTAAATCCACATTTCAAATAAAAGTACGAGTTAGCGATGGCAATAGATCTACTATAATATACTCCGACAACAAGTTAAGAAAGAGGGTGTGTTTTTGGTCCCTCTCCAGGAAGCTGGGGAAGGGACGCTGAGGAGAGGTGGAAGCGGGCGCTGGAGAGGGACCAAAAACATACCCAGAGAAAATAGCCATTGGAATCAACAATCAGGAGCAAATTTTCTTGCCGTAATGTGGTCCTTTGTAAAGTGGTTGCTGGAGTCAACATTCTATAATTAATTGCAATTGCTAAATGGACTTCACCAGGAAATATTAGCAGAAAAATGCTACTTAGTTATATGGTAACTCAAAACCGCTCAAATGGGGGTAGGGTAAAGCGGGGCAAGTGCGGCATTGCTTCTAATCTAATATATGGCACAAGGTGACAGACACTATCGAAAATAATGTAAACGTTCACAACGACCTTTTCCCACTCTGCTAAAAGAGCGTGATATTCTCTCTTTCGTCACATTGATAAAAAATTGCCACCAAGTTCAAGATCGCGTTTTAACTTTTCCTGCGAGTATGTATCTTTTGCAGAATTTCTGACGAGTCGTGTATTTCATGCTGCGTAACCCCTCCGGCATGTCCAGGGGAATGTTTCTCACGGCGTGTCTCATCTGATCCTTAAGATCAGTCCATGACTGAGAACATCTTTCTTTTCACCTAATACTGTATTATAATTATTATAATAAGTATAATACAGAATTAGGGGAAACCACGCTTGTACCGAAATATCCCACCTTATGTCAGCATGAAAGTAAGGTGAAGTTGGGAAAGTCCACTCCTGTTTTGTAACAGATCGCTTTCAATAATCTGTTGCATTCCAGCTGGTCCATGCATGTGAATAAAACTTGACACAAAGTTACTCTAGTCCATTACTGTAATTACTGTAAGAAGGGAAATTATTCGTAACAAAGTACTTCCGAGTCAGCAACAATTAAAAGTAACCATGCATTGGGTGTGTACTTCTCATGTTACAACACATTAGCTTTATTGTAAATAACTGCACCCTGTCAGGGACGAATGAGAAAATTACAACGAATAACAATACCTATGGATCCCCACGATGGCTTCCGTTATTGAATATTGGCCGTTAGGGTCCAAATGTATGCAACATTATAATAAAATGCAAATCAGTGCATTTTGCAACACCTAACATCATTTTCATACTACTTTTCCACATACTGTGTACTTTTTGATATCAACATATCGGGGAGGTGTGGTGGCCAAGATGGTAACGTCTCGGCTTGCTGAGTGAAAGGTCCCAGGTTTAATCCCTGCCTGGGAGTTCCCTTTCACCTGCGTCGGGAGGGTATCTGACCTTCATCTTGGAGGTGTCTGGCAACCTAACCTCCTGGGGGACCGCATATGGCCCAATTTGAGGCATTGCACCTGCACCCGTGTCCCCTCCCCAAAAATCCCTATCCTTACCTAATGTCCTTGATTCCCTGCACCGGAGAGAGAGAAGGAAAGAATACACACACACACACACACACACACACACACACTAGAAAACTGATGGTGGTGTGCCACCCCCCAAAAAGGCCCATGGAGGCCTATCACAGGGTAAAATAAATTAAAATAAAATTGAAAAAAAAGATATCAACATATCACAATTATTGAGCAGTTTTTCACTAATGAGCAGGGATGGAAAAAGAACCGCTTCTTGGAAGGAAGCGGTTCTTTTTTCCAACCCTGAACATGGAAAAAAGAACCGCTTCCTTCCAAGAAGCGGTTCTTTTTCCATCCCTGCTAATGAGACAAACATTGTAGCGGATATTACCAGTTGTACATATAATTAACAGGAGTTATGTAATTGACATGTGCAATTCATGTTATATTTACATCTTCCAAAAATTAAATGTGGTTTTCATAAATAAAATTAATACATAATGAATGAACTCAAAAATAAGTTTAAATTGAGGCTTGCAAGCTGTAAACACACTTCTTATAATGTGAAATGGCAACTACTAACATAACTAACCAACTAGTAGTGTAAACATTATTTTATTTGTGTAGTGCACATTACCACACACATATATGTTGTGCCCTTTTCGTATAAACAATCATGAGTGTCAGTGAATCAGACAATACTATATCAACTAACAAACAACAGTATAACAGTTATAAAAATAAACAGAGACCCAAGAGCTGCTAAGCACATTACATATGTCCACATAATGTTTGTTTACATTATTGTGTAGGCTACCAATGAAAAAATGAAATAATTTTCATAGCTGAAATATGAGTTAATGTGATTAGCATCTCATAAAAAATTACTATAACAGATTTGAGTGCACAAAGGTGCAATAAAAAATAAAAAAATTACTATAACATATTTGAGTGCACAAAGGTGCAATAAAAAATAAAAAATTACTATAACAGATTTGAGTGCACAAAGGTGCAATAAAAAATAAAAAAATACTATTAACAGATTTGAGTGCACAAAGGTGCAATAAAAAAATGAAAAATTACTATAACAGATTTGAGTGCACAAAGGTGCAATAAAAAAAATACTATAACAGATTTGAGTGCACAAAGGTGCAATAAAAAAATAAAAAAATACTATAACAGATTTGAGTGCACAAAGGTGCAATAAAAAATAAAAAATACTATAACAGATTTGAGTGCACAAAGGTGCAATAAAAAAATAAAAAATTACTATAACAGATTTTAGTGCACAAAGGTGCAATAAAAAAATAAAAAAATACTATAACAGATTTGAGTGCACAAAGGTGCAATAAAAAATAAAAAAATACTATAACAGATTTGAGTCCACAAAGGTGCAATAAAAAAATAAAAAAATTACTATAACAGATTTTAGTGCACAAAGGTGCAATAAAAAAAATTTAAAAAATGAATACAAAATATTCGACTACCAACTGTCGTCCACATTCCATGGCTGGAAAATATTCGTGCCATGCTTTGTCGTTTTTTTCACAGCTGCTTAAGTCTTCCTGGGCCTGAGAACTCGCCCATTCTTGCCTCGCTGGATCTTCTGCACAGCTGGAAGAGTTGTAAAAACAATGCCCCTTCATTGTATTAGCATCACTATTACTTGTGGTGGTGAAGAACATCAGTCTGAATGAGACCATCCACTTATAATGTTACTGCGATAAGGCCATAAGGGATAAGTTATAGCCCAAGAATATATTGGAGTGAATGGGTTGTGGTCAGGAATTAAGGCCCTTCACCATTATTACATATTAATTTTAATATTTTAATTTTAAAGTAAAAAATAAGTAATTTTTACATTGAAGCATGCAGGCTATAATTTCACCCTCTTATAATGTCACATATGGCATCTATTAACAAATCGGATCAACTTGTAGTGTACTCATACTTGCGCACAATCAGGGCCGCCGAAGGGGCACACCAGGGCACATGCCCAGGCCCCACAAAAATTTTAATCGCCTATACAGTCTTACACCACTATACGCAGCGCCGGGCTGACATGTACGGGTCGCGGGGCCCAGAGCTGTTCCTTTGACAATAATTGAAGTTATAGGGCCCCCTCACCTTTTTAGCAGTTATAAACTCGTAATTTATTTTTTAAGGTTAATATTGTTAATAAATGTTGAAAACACACACTTTCATTTCAGAACAATATTGTATCTCTGATTTTTTGTCACAAACCCAAGAGGTCCCTGCCTCGCAGGGCCCCCTGCCGATACTCACATTGGGCCCGGGTTACATTATAAGTAAATTATTATATTGTCTGCTGTAACTAGTACAAGTGACCTGATAAATTAATTATCGGTAATAATAGCTGGTTGCTGGAACTATAAATCCCTAATCAATTGGCAAGAGATGCAGATGTTGAAGTCAAAGATAATGGGAAGATGTGGTGTCAGGGGGAGTTGGGTCAAGGGCAATGTAATGAGAAGAAGGGGGCCCGGGCTGCAGGGCCAGTGCTACCATTAGGTCATCTAGCAGCCATCTAGGGCACAGACCTCATATAGGTCCAATACTTAACCTTAAAGAGTCACAGTTTTACACAAATTAGTCTGGTGCCAGCCCTGTGTGTAATGCCATACTATCTTATATAAACACATTAAGAAAATACACCCTATGCTCTTGCTGATATGAATTCATATGAAGCATGGACATGCTGCCAGTAACGTAATGCATGGAAATTGGAAACTGCAGTCTCCAAAACTACACGACCTTACCTGCATGAGGAGACTCAAACAGAAGAAAGCACCAGGGATGGACGGGCTTCCAAATTAGTTTCTGAATAATGGAGGGGAAGTGGTGGTTAAAGAAATCAAGGAGCTGTTCCTGAAAATTTGGGAAAGCGAAAGAATACCGGATGTATGGGAAAAGGCATGGTTGTGGCCCATCCACAAAAGTGGGGAGAGAGGAATGGCGAAGAACTATAAGGGGTTAGCGCTACTGAATGGAGTGTACAGGATATGGGCGATGGTGATAGAAGTGAGGATCAGGGCTTGGGCGGAAGGAGAGGGCAAGCTACATGAGGGACAAGCAGGTTTTAGGAAGGGAAGAAGTACCATGGACAATACATTTATACTGAACTTGGTGCAGCATAGACTAAGTAAGAAGAGGGGGAAACTTTATGCACTATTCGTCGACGTCAAGGCAGCGTTCGACTCAGTGGATAGGGTTCAGCTCATGGAGAAACTGTGGAACTTGGGGATACAGGGGAAAATGTGGAGGATACTATGTCAAATGTATGAAGAGAGTGTGAAAGTGATCGAAAATGGAGAGAATAAGTTTTGGGCGACAAAAGGTGTGAGGCAAGGATGCCCCCTAAGCCCGCTGCTGTTCATTCTGTATGTCAATGATTGGTTGGAAATGCTACAGTGGACAAATTCAGGAGGGGTAAAGCTGGGGAGGGAAAAGGTGTGGGGATTAATGTTTGCTGACGATATGGTAACGGTAGCGGAGGAAAGGGAACAACTAAGTGTAATGATCCATCAGACAGAGGCGTACCTGAAAAAGAATAATTTAGAATTGAATGTGGGCAAATGTGCGTAAGACAAAAATAATGGTGTTCAGGAACGGGGGAAGGAGGTCATAGAAAGATGAATGGTACTGGAAAGGGGAGAAGCTAGAAGTGGTAGGCAAGTACAAAATATCTAGGGTACTGGTTTACAACGAAGGGGGGAGTAGCGAGCAGGTCAGAATTCAGAGGCAGAAGGCGTGGAGAGGACTAGAGAGAGGGTTAGGAGGATATGCAGAGAACAAAAGCTTGAACAGTGGGAACTAGTCAAGACCCTCTATAATAGCAGTCTACTGTAGTCAGGACAGTCCTACTGCAGGGAGTGGAAATCTGGGGGTGGAAGGGGGGGGGAAGGAATTGGAGTGTGTGAGGTGGCTTGGAGTATCATGGAACACGCCAGGATACATAATCCTGACAGAAACAGGTATGACAGACAACAGAGGTGGTGCTGGGCATGGCAATGGGATGGGTCGTAAAGATGGAAAGAACGGGTGAAGACAGGATCGATACTGCGTAGGATATGGGAAGAGATGAAAAAAGAGGGGGGGAAATGTGGCAACGTATGGTGGGAATAAGACATACAGGGAAGAGAAGGGGAAATGGGGGAAGAAAACCAGGAGGAATGGCAATTACAGACTTTGGGACGCTCGGAGGGAGCAGGGGATAAGAGAACTGAAGGAAAGAAGCGCTAGAGAAAGGATGGAAAGGATAAACAACACGACCAATTGTGTGGAATACAAATTTATGAAACAAAACGAGGGGGAGGAGGACTACCTGAAATGCAGAAATATCAAGTTCCTGAAGGTATTGGCCATCTTCTTCGATGTGGATCCATATATACAGAGGGAACTGGTCATGGCTGCAGAAGGAGAACAGAAGTTGTTTATTATTGTGTGGAGAGGGAAGGAAAACAATGGAACACATAGTAAGGGATTGCAGGGAGATGGAAAAGGAAAGGACGGATTGGCTGCAGGGGATATAAAACGCAAGCGTGGGGGCGATGTCTACCAATATGTGAATGATGTTAAAAAGGGGGGGGGGGGCACTATGTAAATACTTGCACAGTCTAGTAAAAAGACAAGGTTTTGGAGAAGACAGGGGAGGGGGTTGGATAGGCTGGACCGAGGGAAGAGGAAGAAAAAAGGGACAGTGGAAGAGGGAAGACAAGGGAGGTGTGGTGGAAGAGACAAAGTGAGGGGGCAGATATGTAGTATTGTAGTATTGTATTGTATTGTATTGTATTGTATTGTATTCTAGTGTAGTAGTGTATTATGTTATGTAATGAGGTTTCGCAAAAAAAAAATTGTAGAGGGTCGGCCAAGCGGCACGAGCCGCAGGCCGACCCTGGAATAAATAAATTCTTACTACAACAAGAGTCTCCAAAAATGAAGCCATCCTCAATCAATCAATTAATTAATTAATTAAAGTATTAATGAAATGTGTATTTTAAGTCCTACTGTCTTGCACCCTTTCAACCTGACACATGACTTTTAGTTCTTTCCCATCCACTTGCTCATCCATTACCTTCCCGAAATGTGATGGTGATGTGTATGATATTTGACTGCCTATACATACACTATGTTAGGTAAATGGCGCTTAGCACTCCACCTGAACAATATAATTGAATCGGTCATTTTGAAAAGGGGTCATATCCTCTGGAAATGCGCTGGAGATGACCCCTTTTCCAAATGACTGATTCAATTATATGTTACCTCTATAACAGGGTGATCCAACTCTATGGCACCAACAGTTATTGGAAAAATCGCGCAAGCTGTTTGTTTATAAGCAGGTCGTTGCTAAGAGATACTTTCTAGAGTATCGGGAATAACACCTGCTGATATTAGGTCCAATGCCCATGTAACAATTAAAAGGGTCATCCGTGGGAAACAGGCCCGTTTTGGTGTTTGCTGGAGGGTTTCACATGAGGTCACTAGCTGCCAAACCAGAGGGCTAATCCGTCGAACTGGACAGACCCGGTTGTGTCAATAAATAGGCCTTCTGGTCTGTTCATTGTTGGCCGCAGTTGGCGCAACTGAGATAGGTCAACAGACAGCATTGTTTAGTTACCAGTCAATAAACAGTCAGACCTAATATCAGCAGGTGCTATTCCCAAAGAGTTCTGCTATTATATAATATAATATAATATAATATAATATAATAATATACTCTAGAAAGTATCTCTTAGCAACGACCCGCTTATAAACAAGCATCTTGCGCGATTTTTCCAATAACTGTTGGTGTCATAGAGTTGGATCACCCTGTATAGGTGTATACTGTAGGCCAGTGTTTCTCAAACTTTTTCGTTGTCGACACCAGAAAATCGTCTCGTAAAATTCGAGACAATTGCTTCTGATTTAATCCCCCCCCCCCCTCCCCTGTTGTAGTCAATAACAATAATACTGTAAATTAACACATCTTCTCGTTTACAGGCATATTTTTCCAGAGAGAGAGAGAGAGAGAATCATCTCGTAAAAATACTTTATTACCCTCCCTCGCGACCCCAAATATTATTTTTGTTACCCCATTCGGAGTCACGAACCACAGTTTGGGAAGCACTGCCGCAGGCACTTGTCACAGTGGAGGATTAGCTTTTCGCTTGAATTTTGCTACCGGTAATGTAACAGTAAAGTGAACTAGTATTTATTTACATTTTTTGATGGTAACCTCATATAGAACAACCTCATAAAATTAAGGTGCCACATCAGTAAATCTCTCGCCTGGTATGCGGTGTGAAGAACCATAATTATAGTCAGTATCGTGGTTGACATGTATGGTTGTCTCACAATAAGTCAGTTTAGTGGCAGGCAGATCCGGCGGCTGCGTTAGTGCAAATTCATGAAAAAGACAGCCTTGGATGGCACAATCCCGCCTTTTCATGTCATCTCCAACTGTGATTGTTCGCAATGGCCCAGGGAAGCCCTTTGGCTTCACACCTAACCTCTATCTTGAGAAAACCTGGCGAAAACCTGTTGAAGCCTCTTGGTTTTCTTACCTTCCTGAGTGCCTAGACCTAAGTAGCCTAGAAAGATGGCCTGAGGGGTTATTGATTCTGTTGAGCTCTGCAGTTGTTCTTTGATATTCCAGTCATCCTTGCCTCTGGTCCTCCTCTTATTCTTCTTGGTAGTTGGCTCGCCCCACTCCTCTCCTGATGAGCTTTCCTCACCAAGATCCATGTCTGAATCTGAGAATAAGACCGTCTCTACCAGGATGGGCTTCAACTTCCGGGTGGAGCATGTTGGTCTCACCAATGGCTGAGTTCGCTGCGACTCTGAAAGACAACATGCAGTAACTTGCCAAAACCAGTTGATTCCAAGTAGCATAATTATAGTCAGTATGATGGTTGACATGTATGGTTGTCTCACAATAAGTCAGTTTAGTGGCAGGCAGATCCGGCGGCTGCATTTAGTGCAAATTCATGAAAAAGACAGCCTTGGATGGCACAATCCCGCCTTTTCATGTCATCTTCAACTGTGATTGTTCAGGCCCAGGGAATAAGCCTTTTGGCTTCACACACCTAACCTCTATCTTGAGAAAACCTGGCGAAAACTTGTTGAAGCCTCTTGGTTTTCTTACCTTCCTTAGTGCGTAGACCTAAGTAGCCTAGAAAGATGGCCTGAGGGGTTGATTCTGTTGAGCTCTGCAGTTGTTCTTTGCTATTCCAGTCATTCTTGCCTCTGGTCCTCCTCTTATTCTTCTTGGTAGTTGGCTCGCCCCACTCATCCTCTCCTGATGAGCTGTCCCCATCAAGATCCATGTCTGAATCTGAGAATAAGACCGTCTCTACCAGGGTGGAGCGTCTTGGTCTCATCACCATAGGGTGAGTTCGCTGCAACTCTGAAAGACAACATGCAGTAACTTATTGCCAAAACCAGTTGATTCCATAGTTCTCCTCTACCTACCGAGGTCATTAGTGTTTTCCTTGCCATCCTCATTCCACTCCTCATCACTCGTCTCTGAATCAAAGCCTTGGTCAGAATCACTGCTGGATGTTGGAAAATCTGCCATGGCTTTGAAGTAACCTGTGGAACAAGCACATCCCATTAACACCTACTATTAATGTAGTAGTATAGAATACATTCATACATAAGTATGAACGTATTCTATGTAATGGAGCAAGTGTATAAAGGTAAGTTATTAATTGCCATATTTTTGTAATGTCCCATAATGTAACTTTTGACCTCAAAATAGGGACAAGTGTGGATAAACTGTCTAAAAATGTGACTTGAAGACCTATTCATTCTGAAGCAAAATTTAAATTCAGCAAAGTAAAATATTTTGTCGATGAGACATTGATCTGAAACACCAAGAGTCAATGTCCTCCCACCCAGCATATTTGGAAACCTTAAAGAATCATGCTAAAGTCAGCTGAAGCTAAGTTTACACTGGTTTCGGAGTTCAACAGCTGGGATGGAATTTTCGTCCTGCTGCTACAGTTACTGCTAAGTTAGCAGTACCATTGCTAGCACTGGTAGGCCCTACTGCTAAGTTATCAGTAACTAGCAGTGGGAAGAAAATTCCACCCCTGCTCTCCATGCCAGGGCATACTGGTACTAAGAGAGCTGGACAAACCAGAATATTTGCCTGCCTCACACATAATATCACATACACACATGATAATTATGTAGCTCTAAGGCCCCTAGTCTGGTGACCCCGGGTAAGCTTGCCCGCGGGCAATCACCATGGCAACATATGTAAAAGGATAGCAGTACACAATATAATCTGGTGACCCCGGGTAGCTTATTACCCCCTGGGGTAACTGGTTGCTGGTTGTTTACTGCTATCCTTTTACATATATGTTGCCGTGGTGATTGCCCGCGGGCAAGCTTACCCGGGGTCACCAGACTAGGTAAAACTGGGGCTTAATCTACCACTAATGCTTGAAAAATTAAAAGTAAATTACTGAATGGTTTTTGCTCTCATTTTCAAATATGGAAAATGCAAAATTAGTGGATTTTAAAGCAGATTTTTCCAATTATATAAGCACAAAGATGCAAATTGATTTTCATTTTCTTAGTTCCATTGTAAAGGAACGTGGAATGGAATGTTGTGTGCTTTTGTGTGCCATATTTTGAAGCCTATTTTTATTAATTGACTTGGGTTGCTGACTACCTCTTTTGCAGGGAAATATAATGGCTTGTTTTGCTTTTAGGACCAGGGGTTGACCATTACTATAGTATAGACTACTATATGTTGGAAGTGTCGGGTTTTGGAAAAAGGCGCCTCATATACAGTAGGCCCTATACTTACCTATTAGGTACTCAAGAGCGTGGGGGACCAAAATAAATGAAAAGTGCCCACAAGCCGCCTCTATTATAGCCAAAAAAAACTCAGAGCTCACTTCAAATGCTGCGGGGACCTACATAAAAATAATCGAACAGGAATTGAAATAAATAAAAGGTAGCCAACAGTAGCCAATACGGTACAAAACCTATCCCCCAGATGGCAGCACCTCTCCGTGATGGTGGAGATCCAAGATGGCAGCCTGGTAACCGCCCCAAGCGAGGAGAGAACTTGGCATAGTTGAGAAGTACTGGATATCCAGGGATGTGTGCTACTTTCGGGACCGTTCGGGACTAATCCAACTGCCTGAGCCGATTCACAGTCCGGAACATATATCTATAATCAGTAAGTGCTGGGAAGGGGAAGAAAAGGGAGGGATGCCCAGACTGGTTGCATCCCAAAAGAGGAGCAGGGTGACTGCATCTTGGGAGACTTTCGGTTGACGGAGTCTGTTGGCAGTAAGTGGCACACTGGCCTGTCACGAGATTTTTTTCAGGTTCAGGTTATAGAATTGTGCTAGTGTATAACCTCAAATCTCTTCCAGAAATCATGACATCTAAATTCATCATGAGAGTGAAGATTATTTGTTTGTTTTGGGCTCTAGTCTGGACAGCAGAGGTAACCTACATGTCGGGTAACTACCATGGGAATGTATTTAAAATGTTAGAAGCAAGCATGGTGAGATACCTCCACTGTCTCGACTGGAGCATTATCAGACAAGTAATGGGATAGGGAGAACCATAGGTTCCCCCTGCTACTGTGTCCAGTGCCACTGGGAGTGTAATGTCAAAAGATGTAGGACTGATATCATGGGCATACAGGAGAAATTCATCAAGTCCCATTTTGGCAGTTTTGAGTTATTTTCTCCACTAACATAAGTGGCATTTCTACTGCTCGATTGTATGGTGGTTCATTTGGTCCAAAAGATTCACAATGAACCAGGAAGCAGGATTTTCTGTATTCACTAGCATGTAAGCAAGTGCAAGATCAAATCCTTTGGATTATCTCGAAACTGGCTTTTTAAGACAATGGATTTCTACTGCATATAACATCAATATGCACTAATTTACACTATATTTAAGGGGGATTTATAATATGGTAGTAGTCCATTATCATTGTGCAAAATGCTTGTCAATATATCCAGGCACCTTGCATCCAGTAGAGGGAAGTCCAGGTCCTGAATTGAATGAGAATGCATTTTAACACTACTGTAGATGCAACCAGGGAATAGTAATGATGTCGCAATTTCTCTCTCTGCCATTTCTTCAAATTCACTAACACTGCAACCTGCAAGCCTAACCATAAGTCCTCATTCACTAAATCCGTTGAATATCAGAATCGTGAAGTTAGCTACAGAGTTGAAATTACCTTAACTATTAGCGGTCTTTGGTCTCCAAGAGAATGTGGAATTTTACATTAGGCTATAATAATAGCAATGTGAAGAAAATGATGCCATGGATTTGTTGCATACCAGTTAACATCGGGAACAGGTCATTACAGTTAGAGCAGGAGCTTCAAAATATGACTCAAGTTGAGCAACAGATAGCATTATTTTGTCTCCAGTGCTGTTGATTTATGGACCTTTCCAGTCTCTTCTGTTTCTTTGCCCTGGTGAGCAGGGGTTTCTCCTGAGCTCGCTGGCGTAGACACATGGCGTGTGCAAAATGCATATAAGTTGCCTTCGAGTCAAGTGCCAGAAATTCTAACATCTTGTCTTCAGAGATCCTAACTCACAACCCGGCATCTTGATAATAGCACTAGTTGAGTCGTCTTCACTGCAACATCTTTCCTTTTCTGCTGAAAGGTGTCATTGCAATGTGATACACAGATTAAGATTTGGTGAGTGAACATGTTAATGCGTGGAAGGGTGGCCGCCAAACATTGTAAAACTCAGTAATATAGGCTACTTTTATTTGCCATTGTGTTCATAAATGGGGGAAGTGTGTGTCAGTGTCACTTAAGCACAAAGTCACCTTTATGTATTTTCTCCCTTTTATTCAATAAACTTGAATTTTGATATGCATATACTGTCGATGGTTTTCTGTGAAGTCAACAACTACTTTTCAAAGTGGCCATATACTTTTGAGGAAAGGTTGTGTCAGATTCGCAATATTCATGGTTGCAATTTGTTTACTAAAACTACCACTGAATTAAATTGATGCTTGCTCTATATTATTTGTTGCAGTGATATTCCTTCAAATATGGGAATACAATGGTTAGCAGTAAAGTGGTATTAACTTCATTATTGACAATTTTAAGAAACAATTTGTAAGTTTGTGTCACTGCCTGTGGCTGCTGCAACAAGTGGCATGGTGAAAAAATGTGGAGATATATTCTGAATCAATATTATTATTTTCAGTTTGTCACTGACAACACTGACAATATCCTTGTCGTGATTCGTCGCCACCGCCGCCTCCATGGCCCTATGCAGATGTTGGTTCGACGCTGGGTAGCTGCCTTCATTGGAGGCATCTTCTTTGGTGCCTGGCTTGTCTATTATGTCCTCTCATATAACAATGGTAAGGAATGTGTCTGTTAAGACCATTATTTATATTGCTTTCAATGTTGATAAATAAACTAAAAAAGAATGGGGGAGGTGTGGTGGCCGTGATGGTAACGTCACGGCTTGCTGTGTGAAAGGCCCCAGGTTCGATCCCCGCCTGGAGAACTTTCCTTTCACCTGCGTCAGGAGGGTCTCTGACCTGCACCAAGGAGGTGTCTGGCAACCTAACCTCCTGGGGAACAGCACATGACCCGTTTTCAGACGTGCACCTTGCACTTATGTTCCCTCCCCAAAAATCCCTATCCTTTCCCCATGTCCTTTCATCCTTGCACCGGAGTTGGGAGAAAAATTAGAAAATTGAAGGAGATGGTGGTATTACACCCCCCTATAAGGGCCCATGGCCCTAGCACGGGGTAACGTTAAAAAAAAACAACTAAAAAAGAATTAATTTAAAACTTGTGATAGTATTGTTAATTCATAAATCAGCTAATGGAGTTATTATTAATTTTATTACAAGAAGTGGATCCTGACAACATCCTGGGCTTCACACGGCGCGAAGCAAAGCTGGCTGAGAGGGTTCGTGAGATGGAGGAGCAGAACCAGCTTTTGCGACATCAGCTTAGCATCTCACAAAATCAGTTAATGGCAGTTGTTGCTGACAAGAGTGCTGGAAATAACAATGGATCTGGTGCCTTTGCAGCATCAGCTGTTGTCAATTCCCACCATGGTGCAGTTGAGGATAAGAGGGAAAAGTGTGGAAAAGAGGTGAGGTCCAGGAGGTGGAAATGGGTGAACAGATTTTCTGTTGCTTGGAATTGGGATTTATAAGTAAAACTGAAGGATTCACAGACATAACAATGGAGAAATGCATTGAATAAAGAGTTTGCTTGAAGTTGTGAGGGACATATGAAATGAGAAAAGAAATAAAGAATCCAGTATAACCCTCCAGGAACTTCCATAAAGATATCATGCATGCATGAAAATTGGAAATGATGTTTTTTAAATGTGTGAGGACAGGGTTTCAGCACAGGCTGAAGGACTACTGTAGTGCAGGGGCTGTGAACTTCTAAACTGTTTAGCCTTGAGCCTGACCACAGAATGTGGTGTTTTGAGGAATGGAAGTGGGAAAGTCACTGGAACTCCTTTTTTTGATGGGAATCATACTGGCTACCTGCTTGGAAACTTCAACATTATACAGTGTGTCCCACTAGCTACTTTACCTGGCATTTCTTTAATGACTTTAACACTAATGAAGATATCCCAATGAAATTTGAACTGCACTAACCTTATTATGTGAGAGAGGAAGTGGCATCACAACATGTGCTGGAAATGGCCACCATTTGCATCCAGGCAGGCCTGAACATGACACTTCGTATTTTGAAAGGTCCTGGCCAGCATGTCCTGAGGCACTGCCTGAATTTCTTGGATGTTTTCTTTCAAAGCATCGATGGATAGTGGTTTGTTTCGGTGCACATGCCACACATCACAAGTCAGCATGGCTGAAATTGAGTCCTTTTTCAACGACCAAGTCATTTCGAAGGGACTTCGGCCACCATGGTCACCCGATCACTTCTTATGGGGCTATCTGAGAGGGCTAGTGTACCAAAACAAACCACAATCCATCGACGCCTTGAAATAAAACACAATCCAAGAAATTCAGGCAGTGCCTCAGGACATGCTGGCCAGGACCTTCCAAAATATGGAGCATCGTGTTCAGGCCTGTCTCGATGTAAATGGTGGTCATCTCCAGCACATGTTGGGATTCAATTTCCTTTCTCACATAATAAAGTTAGTTAAGTTCAAATTTCATTGTGATATCTTCAATCGTGTTCAAGTTATTAAAGAAATGTTGGGTAAAGTAGCCAGTGGGGCACCCTGTAGTACAGGAATACCTTACTGGTATGGTTTGGTTGCAGACCACCACTGTAAAGGGAATATCGCCATAAAGTGAATCATTGGGATTTTAAAACTTGATAGTGCATATAAAAGCTAAACAATAGTTGGTGGTGGGAAGGAGGGGGAGAGATAGGGGAAGAGAGGAGGTTTTGGTCTTTGTCAGGCTACTATCCTATAAAGACCTGTCCAGTCAGTTTTGGAGGTTTTACCAGTAGCTAATCTACCGCCACTCTAGCCCCATCACCACTAGAAGGTGGAGATACAATTGAGGGTTGTAGTTTGTAAATTAGGGCTTTAGTTTCATAACGTGATTATCACAAAATTTGGTTTTCAGTACTTGATTCAGTATGCTTGGTGTTACTCGGTGCATGTTATGTAGCCTGAATGTAATTTTTATCTGATACTAAACGTTTCTCACCTCTACAGGAACCAGGAGTGTCTAAGTGTGAAGTTGTCCACATCGCCATAGTGTGTGCAGGATACAACTCAAGTCGATCAGTAGTTACTCTCATAAAGTCCATTTTGTTTTATCGCAAGAACCCTCTTCACTTCCACCTGATCTCCGATTCAACGGCTCAAGTCATTTTGCAAACGCTATTCAACACATGGAGTGTACCACAAGGTAAAGAAAGGAATATGATCTGATAATTTTGTTATACAGTAGACTCTGATATAACAGACTTCAAGGGACCATGGAAATCAGTCTGTTATAACTGAGATGTTCGAGTCAATGCTAATGGAGAATTTCAATTTCAGTGGAGGTAAATTTTTACCTTGCTGACAACGTTGTGTCAGAAGTTTCATGGATTCCCAACAAGCATTACTCTGGAGTCTATGGTCTCATGAAGCTGACCCTGCCCCGGATTCTTCCAGACACACTGGAGCGGGTCATAGTGTTAGACACTGATGTTATTTTTGCCACTGATGTGGCAGAACTCTGGCAAGCATTTGGCAAGTTGGGTCCTAAGCAAGCTATTGCATTGGTAGAGAATCAAAGTGACTGGTATTTGGGAAAGCTGTGGAAGAATCATCGCCCATGGCCTGCTTTGGGAAGAGGGTGAGTTTTGAACATTGTGACATCTTGTGACTGACAACTTTTGACGTGAATACGTCTATAAAATCGGATCAGTAACGAAAAAGCGTTACAGTCAGGGCCCTGCCAGGGGGTGCGTGAGCAAGGTCTACTATATCCGAGGTGGCGTGTGAGGGTTACAGTCAGGGCCCTGCCAGGGGTGACAAACTGACCATGCATGTGTCCAGACTTTAGGGTCACCATGTATGTGTCCAGACTTCAATACTGATAATAAACAATCCATTAACTCCCCACAATACTTATCTGATTTTAAAGACTTATTCACGTCAAAAGCTGCTGTTTGTGTCCCCGACACAACCTAATATATACAGGGTGGACCAACTTCAAGTGTCGTTTTATAACGGCTATTAATAGAAACACTTTACGATTGACGTAGCAGCGACGAGTAAAATGTCCCACTTCGGCGCCATCGAAAATATTAGCTGCCAATATTAGCGTACTGTAAGGAACCTGCTGCAACGAGTGCAACCACATGGGGCACCAATGCCAATCCGGCAGTCTGCAAAGAAGGCATTTCACCCAGGCGCATCTCAGGTCATGTGTGCACCTACTTTTTTCCAGGTCAACCCAGCAGCAGGGTTGATTACATGTGTGCTGCTATTGGCAGCTAATATTTTCGATGGCGCCGAAGTGGGACATTTTACACGTCGCTGCTATGTCATCGCAAAATCACTGCTATTAATCGCCGTTATAAAACGACACTTGAAGTTCGTCCACCCTGTATATACGAGGTGTGATCGAAAAGTTCCCGGACTGTGTTCATAAAAACATTAATATTTATTTTAAGTCCTAATTTCCACTGCCACCTTCAAAGTAGTCACCTTGGGCACGTATACAACAATTCCAGGGAATTTCCCATTTTTGGAAGTACCAAAAAAAATTGGGCAACAGTAGTGTGTTCAACACCTGCTGCGATTTTGCTGAGATATCTCTTTAGTGGAGTCAAAATGCCTCCTTTTCTACCCAAATTTCATTTTAGGGAAGAGGTAGAAATCACGTAGGACAAACGAATATGCAGGGTGTGGAACAGTGGTCATGTTGTTTTTTGGCAGGAAGTCCCTGCCTACGCGTGAGGTGTGTGCAGGCGGCATTGTCATGGTGCAGCAACCAGTCTATGTTCTTCCACATCTCCGGTCATTTGAGCCTAAATCGTCTCAAACCATCGCAGTAATACTTGCCGTTGACAGTTTTACCAGGAGGGAGAAACTCCATATGCACAATTCCGAGGGGACACAAGTGCAAGGTCTGTAAAGGGGTCATGTGCTGTTCCCCAGGAGGTTAGGTTGCCAGACACCTCCTTGGTGCAGGTCAGAGACCCTCCTGACGCAGGTGAAAGGAAAGTTCCCCAGGCGGGGATCGAACCTGGGGCCTTTCACACAGCAAGCCGAGACCACCTCACCACACCTCCCCCAATCGTATATATATATACGAGTGTATATATATATATATACACCAAAACGCGTCAGCTATGTAGCTGCACTGTGCAGCTACATAGCGTTTTGGTGTCGTCAGCCATTTTCATTCCAATATGGCGGCACAATATATGCACTTACCCCGGGTATGCACTTCCCCCACTTCACCTATATTTTTTACATTTACTCTTTTCCTGCTTGGTAAATTTTTATGATGTTAGGAATCTTCATTTTAGTTATTTCATGTTCTTGTCCCAACAATAGGTACAACACCGGTGTGATACTACTGAAACTGCAAAGACTGCGAGACCTTCGCTGGGCCCAGCTTTGGAGGATGATAGCTGAGAAAGATCTTTTGACCATGCTGGCCACCAGCCTTGCAGATCAAGACATCTTTAATGCAGTGATCAAGCAGCATCCTCATCTAGTCTACACCCTTCCTTGCCAGTGGAATGTACAACTCAGTGATAACACTAGGAGTGAGCTGTGCTACACTGAAGTTACCGATCTTAAGGTCAGTTAGTTGTAGTGAATTATGGTAGTTTATTTTGATGCTGTTGGATGTTCCCGTAGTATTATGTGATGCAGCCTATTAAAGAGGAACCAGGGAAAGACTGCGGGGATTAGGTGGGTTTTTCCAACTTTTCAGCCCCCCTCCCCAGTCCCTATGTTTACCATGAAGATAAGTAGAGTAGCCAGGTGGGGATGTTTTTTGCAACGTGGATATGGGGTATTCCGGGTTCCTTTTGCATCTGGCAACTCTGCTTCAAAACCCCAGAAAACCCATGCAGTATTTTCCTGGACAGCCTTTAGTATCAGCGATGGTGAGGTAATCATGTCAGTTACACATACAGGACACAGAGAAGATAGGGAATTAGTAGGACCTTTTTGAAATTGTAGTCTGCTCTCAGTGTACCTGCCATATTTATAGAACAGGTGGTGAGGCTAATGGTGTGAATCATCCCAAGACCTGTGTGTGTTGATCATTGAAAGTTCAGACATGTCTCTACCATGTGGTATATCTGTTCATACTGTTTGTGAGATAAATTATTATTGAACACTCCTCGTATCACAGGGGTCGAAATATTCAGATGCAAAGGTGCAATTTGCACTCCAAAATTGTCATCTGCACTCCAAACTGAGCCTTGGAGTGCAAAGTTTGCACTTCAATTGCCTCTGCTTTTAAACATGGCTATACCCAGTAATTAAAAATTAAGCACTCCAGATTAAAGTCTGGAGTGCAAACTTTGCATCTGTACAAAAATTTTAAAATTCGACCCTTGGTATCATAGTGATCTGGCACATCACTTGCATGCACTGAATTTTTTTTACAACATTTAGAGTGAATGACTTCGTTAAAGCAGATTATGTTTTAATATGCTAATTGTCTGCTGCAAATTACTCCAAAATGATTCACCCTCCAGATCAACAAATGCTGCATTGGGACTCAATGGAGCTCAATTGTATTGCTATCAGCCAAAGAATGAAATGTTTGGAAAAAAATTTGGTGACTGCTCTTTGTATTTTCAAAATCTCTTGGGTTTTGTACCATATTACCTCTCATAAAACGGCATGCCGGTATAACCCAGAGGTGGCTGGCATGCCACAATAACCGGGGTAGATTTCCGTAATTTTGATCCTTTCCAAATTTTTTGCAGTGATTCTAGTGCTGTAATAAAATAATGTTACAGTGAAAATGGGCGAGTGTACACTGTACAGTCTGTGAAAATATGCAAGTTCTGTTCGACAGTGCATATGAAAAATGCGGAGTGTGTGACCAATCCCATCGTCAGCCTGCTTTGACAGGGGAACCCTGCTCCAACATACTGTTTAAATAGATATTACTAGCAGGATACCTGGTGTCGCCCAGGTTATAAAATACTTTTCCATTGGAGTAACTCATTGAGTATGTTGTTACTGCAACATGCCGTGACTTTAGCGTGTTGGAATGTTTCCGCCAGTCTTACAGCCTAAAACCGGTCGGTATATGTAAAGTACCAGTTCGAACCCTGGGCCTGCCCCGAGGCCGCAGCTGGACCGTGCCACTGTGTCTAGAATAAAAATGGAATAAGATCAAACCATGGCTGAATAAACCGTTGAAATTTGATGAAAAGAACCGGCGTTCGATTTGGAACGGTTTCTGGGAGATGACGAGCCAGAAGTAACAATTGCTGCTTTGGGAAGTAGCTATAATGTAACTGTTGGTGATGAGATGTGCCACCTGCGTGATAAACGTGATGGTACATTATGGAGACATAGTATTTCGCCTCCTGCGGTCAAGGATGACCTTGGAGGTCAAGTCCAATGTGCTAAAAACCTTCCCCGTTAAGAACTGCCCCTAATGATCACCCTGGGGCATATGTCGAGGTCTCTGTATTGATTTTCATCGTGAACATACATTGTGAAATATGTATTAGATTGTCAGACACTGCAATTAAAAAAAAAAAAAAACTTCTTTTACCCTGTGATGACCCGATAGGGTCTACAGGGGAGTGGATTACCACCATTAGGATCCAATCCAGACACTGCAATTGCAAACAATATATGGAACCCTATTTGGAAAATGTGCCTTTTCAATAGCCTTTACGTAAATTTCGATTTTCAGGCAAATGTCAAGTTCAAGAAAGGCTAATGTACCTTATGTGAAAACCTCAACTTATACCGGCATGCCGGTATAGCCACCAGATTATGCATTTCTAAAAACTGGTCGACCTCGACTACACCGGCATGCCACTTTATGAGAGGTAATACGGTAGTAACTATACAAATTATTGATGTGGTCCTTAATTCTGTTGCCTTAGCCTGGCACTTACGCAGGCTGTGTTTAACCATTCTAGCTAGAATGTTGACCGAAGATTTACCGTTGTTATTCATTGCTGACAACAGCATGAAGGATAAATTCTCAATCAACAATGTATCTTCATTAATGAAACTGGCCTGCAATATCCTTGTAAATCTTAGATTGTAATGCATTATTTAAGAAATAATTGATGTTTAATATGTGAACTAGGTGATCCACTGGAATTCTCCAAAGAAGCTTAAGGTCCAGAACAAGCATGTTGAGTTCTTCCGCAACCTGTACCTGACCTTTCTTGAGTATGATGGGAACCTCCTTCGACGAGAGCTATTTGGATGTAACAACACACGTGCTACCTCAAATGCACATTACCAACGAGAGCTCAGTGCCCTCAATGAGGAGGATCCCTGCTATGAGTTCAGGCGGGCTAGGGTTACCAGGTAAACATATCTCACTGATCTTATGGAAATGATTTGCAGAGGTTTAATAGGCTAATCACATAGCAGCAATTACTGTTGAGAGGACTACATTTGCCATTACTTGTTCCATTGACAGTGTAAAAGTATGAAAGTACAAAATGTAATGTCTTTTTCAGCAGTAATTTATCAGTGTACCAGCTACGAAATGGCCATGTTGAATGTTGCACTTTTAAGCTGGTGGCCAATAACATGAAGATTTAATTTTATTTATATTTTGAATTTTATGGGATGCCTCTTTTAATATATTTTTTTCTTTGCCTGACCAGATATAGGACCCATCTGTACTTCCTGGATCATGAATATGAGCCTTCTCTAGATGGTGTTGATGTGACTCTGGTTGCTCAGCTGAGCATGGACCGTTTGCAGATGGTAGAAGCTCTCTGCAAGCATTGGGATGGCCCCGTCAGCCTTACCTTATACATGTCTGATGCGGAGGCTCAACAGTTTTTGAGCTATGCGCTGGCCTCAGACACACTTAGTGGGAGGAAAAACATTGGGTATCACATAGTCTACAAAGAAGGGGTAAGACATTTGAAGGGTGTGGTGGAAAAAGCTGATAACCTTCATTTTTGTCATTTTTGACCTAAACACCTAGCAACTATGTAAAAGACATGACAAACAGTTTGGTATATGCCAAGTTCACATATCATGCATATGGCAACACGGACTAGATCAAAACCAGCATTCCTTATGATTTGTGAAGAAAATGCAAACTTAAATTCACTCTCCTGAAAAATTACACATTTGTGGGTTATGTGGGTGGTCCCTTTTTTCCACCACACCACACCCCTCATTTGATGACATGAAAAAATGTTGCTGTGGTGATGTGTGGATCAAGCCTGCATTTTGACACACATGGGGTTGCAGAAATGGCATCTTCATAACTTTTTAGGCACAAAATTGAATAGGGCACCACAAGAGTGTGGTAGTTATTCTCGATTTCTACAAGTGACCTAATATTTTCTTCTTTCTGCATAAGCATAATTTTTAGAAGCAGCGTTCCTGGTTGGGACACCCAGGATTATAATATACAGGCAGGCCCAATTTTACGATGGGGTTAGGTTCCAGAAAAAGAGGGTCGTAAAATGAAAAGTCATAAAATGAGAACCTAACAATAAATCTACAGACTTTGCCACAATGCACAATGAAAAACAAAGGAAGTGTCTACAGTGTCTTGGGACTCCAAGGTGCTGCAGCAATGTGTTAATGTATCAATTTTTTGTTATTAAAAAAAAAAAAGCAAATTGTCATTTTCAAAGAAAGAAAAGGTTGTTAATGTTAAACATAGTAAGCGGAGGCTACCTGTACATTATACTTGCCCAAACCCAAAATAATTCGCTCACCCTGATATTTCCCAGTTGAGAATATGGAAATGACGATATATAAATTAATTGCACATAAATAG
>KZ539342.1:0-19721 GCA_000934665.2 Catajapyx aquilonaris
CCCCCCCCCCCGAACTGAAATACCACGTCTCTGGCTGGGGCTCAAGGGTTTAACTAACTATACTCACATGTTCAGTAATGCCTCATCAGAAGCACGAAAATTCCGTCCGTCGTAAGGTAATAGTCAGAACCTCTATAACACCTCGGGACCCCTTTTATGATAGTCAAGTGACCTGTGACACCAACCCCCTCGCCCCGAATATTAGTACAACATTAGTGTAGTGTGGACATAGCATTAAAACATTTTTGAAAACCTCCTTGGTAAATCCAGTAAAACTTATTGGAAGTAAAAATTACTGCGGTCCCCCGCCCGACCCCCCGGAAAGGGCTTCGCGACCTATAGGTTGCCCACAGGTTGGGAACCACTTCTCTAAACAGTGACTAATAGTGGCTAGTAAGACGAAAATCGGTCCATGGTGTTTATGGATAACTTGACTAATTCATTGCCTGTGTGAATGGGGGGGGGGACTTAAGCTTCAAAAACCAAATCACTTTTCCTCTGCATGCATTCTCAGATGCCTTTTCAAAATACTCGACTGATTGAACCTTTTCTTGCAAACCTGGCAACCATATGGCTTCTCACCTGTGTGTTTTAGCATATGCTGCAATAAAGAAGATGTGTGACGAAACATCATCTTGCAAATCAGGCAACTGAATGGCTTCTCCCCCGTGTGGGTTCTCATGTGTAGATTCAAACTTCCTGAATGACTAAACTTTTGTTTGCAAATTATACAACTGAGTGGCTTCTCCCCAGTGTGGGTTCTCATGTGTGATTTCAAATGTCCTGACATACTAAACTTTCTGTCACAAACCTCGCAACTGAATGGCTTCTCCCCTGTGTGGGTTCTCATGTGTGATTTCAAATCACCGGATCCAGTAAACTTTCTCTCACAAACCTCGCAACTGAATGGCTTCTCCCCCGTGTGGGTTCTCATGTGGCTATTCAAATTTCCTGACTGACTAAACTTTCTCTCACAAACCTCACAACTGAATGGCTTCTCTCCCGTGTGGGTTCTCATGTGCATATTCAAACTTTCTGAAAGACTAAACTTTTTCTTGCATATCTGGCAACTGAATGGCTTCTCCGCCGTGTGGGTCTTCATGTGATTATGCAAATGTCCTGACTGCCTAAACTTTCTGTCACAAACCTGGCAACTGTATGGCTTCTCCCCAGTGTGGGTTCTCATATGCCCATGCAAATGTCCTAACTTGCCAAACTTTCTCTGACATACCTGGCAACTGTATGGCTTCTCGCCAGTGTGGGTTCTCATATGCCCATTCAAACTTCCTGCCTCACTAAACTTTCTCTGACAAACCTCGCAACTGAATGGTTTCTCCCCAGTGTGGGTTCTCATATGTGTATTCAATCTTCCTGGATGACTAAACTTTCTCTTGCAAATTGAGCAAGTGTATGGCTTCTCCCCCGTGTGGGTTCTCATATGTGAATTCAAACTTCCTGAACGACTGAACTTTTGTTTGCAAATGAGGCAACTGAATGGCTTCTCCCCCGTGTGGGTTCTCATGTGTAGATTCAAACTTCCTGAATGACTAAACTTTTGTTTGCAAATTATACAACTGAATGGCTTCTCCCCAGTGTGGGTTCTCATGTGTGATTTCACATGTTCTGACAGACTAAACTTTCTCTCACAAACCTCGCAACTGAATGGCTTCTCCCCAGTGTGGGTTCTCATGTGGGTATTCAAACTTCCTGGCAGACTAAACTTTCTGCCACAAACCTCGCAAATGAATGGCTTCTCCCCCGTGTGGGTTCTCATGTGATAATTCAAATGTCCTGACTGCCTAAACTTTCTCTCGCAAACCTGGCAACTGAATAGCTTCTCCCCAGTGTGGGTTCTCATGTGCTGCACCAACATACTTGGGACACTAAACTTCCTCTTGCAAATCCGACAAGAGTGACAACCCTTCCCCCCAAGGAGTCTCCCCTTGCGCATGTCTTGCTGGATTCCATTCCTCTTCTTCTCTTCAGCAGCTTTTCCCTGAAATTAATGGCACCTCATAAATGCGGGTGTATTTGAAGAGAGATCTTTGGACTCAGTATGTTCGCCTTGAAATATTACCATCGTTATTCAGGCAGTCTATGTGCAGTAGCTCCCCCTTTTTTTCTTTCATCATCAATTTTCATGTTTGGAACATGTAGTAGGTCTACTGATCAAAATGAATCTCTGTACCAACCAGTTTTCCATCAACCAGTTAGATGCATGTTTACAGGGACATACGGTCAATTCCATGTGCCAAGGATAAACACTGGCCTGCGAAATAATACTTTTTATTTTTTTTCAGCACAGTTTTGTGATTCTAATGTATTTTGATACGCTGAGTTCAGAAATACCAAGATTTTTCCTCTATCACGTCAGGGGTTTTTTTCCCCACAAAGTGAGGATAAAGATTCTGGAAAATCACACAGAAGAGTATAGCAGAGTAATAAAGCCTTTGGTTCAGGCCTAGGTGGGGGATGAGTACTGAGTAGGTTTGAGAAAAAAAATAGGTTACAAAGCCACGGCCGTCTCCTTCAAGATGAAATAGATGGTATGAGTAGGTACTTACAGGTACTATTGGAAAAAAATGTTTTCTATGCACCCACCCTACCTCGTGGTTCAGGTGTTGCCACATTAGAGGTTATAAATTAAATTTTAACATTTTAACATTTTTCTACTTTCTATGTTTCAATTTATCGTCGTTGACCTGAAATATCCATTTTTCTAAACTAAATATGGGTTTGACACATTTTTATAGCAGCGCGCCCAGTATGTAGGCAACCAGACATAAATTCTCGATTTGTGTCGAAACTGTACGTGATAGAAGTTTTTGCATATTCTCCCCGAAATCAGCATCAAAAAATACATAAGAAACACCTCTCACTTTGAAGAAAAAATTTCATCGCAGGCCTCTGATATAATTATATTATAATATATATTATAATCTATTATTTTCCCGCGAACCATGCAATACCAAGGCCTCTAACTTAACATACTGAACCTTGTGTCAGTCACAAGCTCACAACTAGTGTCACTAAGTATGACTGATGCAACGCAAACACATCACTAATTGTTGAGGTCACAATATATTCTTGGGCATGGACTGAGCAAGTGACTAATGCTATGAAAAATTATTTGTGCATTTTTAGTCCAGTAACTTTAGACAAAAAAGGGGTGTTTCTTCGGAATAATTTATACCCAATGTTTTGTTTCACACAGAGCTTTGTTATGTCATTCTAAGTAAAACCTCAAAAGTCCCCGACTCTCCCCTGTACGCGTCGTGTGTTTTTGGCTCAAGAAGTACTATCACGTTCAAAAAGATTGTCCTCACTGTTTATTTTCTTATGTGTTCATGTGTTGGCTATCCTGGGCGCTGCCAGGTAATCGCGGTTGTTTATTTGGCGTTATTCCGGAATCCACAGCACTGTGATAACGGGTCACGGTCGCGGTCCCAGGGTCCCATGGCCGCACGGTCGGGGTCTTGGGAGGCGGGCGGGAGTGGGAGGTACGTTGCGTTGTCTGGTGTATGTGAAAAGGTGTTTATTTGGGGTGATTGGGGGAAGGGGGGCGGGAGGGGCGGATGAGGCAATGGCCACGACCCGGGCAACACTCCCCCGCGGGGGGGATCAAGGCAAAACTGTATAAATAATGCACATTTTCCAACTTTTCAGGGAAAAAAATAACATTTTCGTTTGATCTGCTGCCATCCCGGTTCAAGTGACCCTACCAACCACCAAAATATACGTTCCTATAATGAATTTTTCTCCTCGATCTTTCTAGTACCAGTTATTGCCCGAACAACCAAGTCATCAGTTGGCCGACTTTCTTGCACTTTCCGAGTCATCGGCTTCCAGGTCTGTGAGGGTTAATGGAAACCTCTCTACAGGGTGTAAATGAATTCAATCGACAAACTTGTAGGGGTAATAGAGGGGACCAAGACAAGTATTTTTGACATAGGAACCCGTGTCCGGATGTCAAAAATACTTGTCTTGGTCCCCTCTATTACCCCTACAAGTTTGTCGATTGAATTGACATAGGAACCCGTGTCCGGACCCCCCGATGGTATCTCCACCTTATCGGGATGGTGAGGTTTGCGTTTCCCCCATGACCCCAAGAGCTATGCCGGCGTTAGCTTCGTCTGCTAGTAGGGCCACCCAAGCCGGACAGGTCTTTGGGGTAGGAGACAGACTAAGAGAGATGCCAGTCTTTCCTCTCTTCTTTTTCCATTGTTTACAGTTTTTACGTCGTTATGACCATCAGCATTTGAGATATTCAAGTCAAAGACATAAATAAAAAAACCAGTCTTTCCTCTCTTCTTTTTCCTCTTCGTTTCTCTCTCCATCTGTCCCACCTTTGCCTCTTCTTACAGCCAGATAGCCACAGTTGCTTTGGCTTCTTCCGAATAAACCAAACCAAACCAAACCCGTGTCCGGAAAGGCCATCTAGAGGGGGTTCTTCATAGATGAGGAACGGGTGCGCTCAGACGCGCCACGCGGGAGGCGCTAGGTGAGCGGACTGTTTTGTTGATAGATGGCGCTCGGATAGTAAGCAAAGGTGAGATGTGCCATAATCTGGCAACAACAGAGCCATCTAGCAACTAGAGTACGCCTCCTAGGAGACGCGTGAAGAGTAAACAACGGTTCTGTTGTTGCCATGTCATGGCGTATCACGTCATTGTTTGCTTACGACGACGCGATATGCCATAACCTGGCAACAACTGCGCGTCCTCTATCAACAAAACAGTCCGCTCGCCTAGCGCCTCCCCCCTGACGCGTCTGGGCACACTTGTTCCTTGTCTATGAACCCCCTCTAGATGGCGTTTCTGGACATGGGTTCCTATGTCAAAAATACTTGTCTTGGTCCCCTCTATTACCCCTACAAGTTTGTCGGTTGAATTCATTTACACCCTGTATACGTAGAAAGCCCTAACTAAAATTTATAAATAGATTTATTGTAGAGTACTACCTGAAGCTCAGGAGTGATGTGCTTCTTCAGCATGTGCCTCTCCAGGCCCCTCTTTGTGGCAAATGCACCGTTGCAATCATCACAGTAGAGAAGCTGATACAGCAGAATGAAGGGTCCCAATACCTGCAATGAGAACATGAAAATTGACATGACATAATATAGTTAACAATTAATGAGCAACCAGTGTGTAGAAAGTACTACTTGGTTTGCATCACCAGCCATCATTAACTCTGTCTAATTTAACCTGGCCTATTTTAGATGAAGGTCAACCAACAAGCAATTTACAATAATGAAAGGGGAGGCGCTCCGGTAACATATGCGCCCAAGCCCTAGCATTCCCCCCTTTATTTGGTGCAGAGTTAGGGGTCATCTCTGGCTTCGTCTCGGCGGGATTTCCGCTAACTAACCACCCGGGGGAGTTCACAAACTGACCATAACGACGACATTGCACTGAACCTTGCACATCCCCTCCCAGTCACCCTGCCCTTGGACCAGGGCGCTACGCAGAAATGTTCAGTTTGTACAGTGTACACTGTATAATAATAAAGGTCCATGCGATATACCCCAAGAGGGGTAAATGCACTACCCGGATTATTATTATGATTAATTTACAGTCATGAGACAAGTCAACCCTTGATATCATTTACATTGGTTAACCCTGGAATCGCGCCGTGCCTGAAAGTTACGTTAACCGTGCCGTGGGGTCTTTTCGGACCTCACGCCATATTTTAATTTTTATTAATTTTTATATAATATTTTTCAATGTATTGACTATGTACAATAATACATTCTTTGAACAATGCCTAAAATGATCGCTAATTCAAAATAAACACCCACTTCCTGTTACTTTAAAAAAATGGCAAACAATTCATTGTAATTGTAATTTTACTGCATTTTAAATCCTTTGGGGTCCGAAAAGACCCCACGGCATGGTTCCAGGGTTAAAACTGTTGGTCTTTTCAGATCACCTTTGGCACCCCAGTTTTCACCCCATGATGCAAACATGTCCAATCTGCTTTCTCACCTGCTCTTGCCTTCCTCCGTCTCCATTGTTTCCACCCCCTGCCTCGTCCTCCTCTTCTGGGGCACCAGGGTCACTTGTGTCCTGTCTGCTGTTGCCCTCGTCCTCCTCCCCTGGCTCCTCCTTGACCCTCAGGGCCCCTCTTCCGGCTCCTTCCCACCTTCTCTTGGCCTCCTCATTGCTGAAGGTGATTATGGCCGGCTCCACTGGCTCCTCCTGGACCTCCACCTTGACCCTGTCCCACCTGGAGTGAGTGAAGCTGTGCGCCATCAGGTCAATCTTCCTCTTGAACACCCTGTTGGGGCACTGGGTACAGGGGAACCTGCCCAGTTTCAGCATCTCCATGGCTGATGGGATGGGGGATGGGTCTCTCTCTCTCTCTCTCTGTCTCTCTCTCCTCCAACTCTGCACCCCTTTGTCTGGAACAAGAAGACCATCAACTGCAGTCTCCACAGTCTGCCTCGCCCTCTCTTCTTCTTCCCGTCCCCGTCCCTCCAACCAGACCAACCTCCTCCAACTCAGGCCCCCTTCTTCCTTCCTTCCTCCAACAATGAATGATGCACTGCCCTGTCCTTCCCCCAACCAGACCAAGCAACAATCCTCCTTCTCAAACCAGGCATCCACCCACGGTTGTTAGAGTAAGAGTATTGTCCTCATCCACCGACGCGCCATGGACAACCAACAACCAACCACCCTCACTCCCTCCTTCCATCCCTTCAGACCACGGCCCGGATAGTTCCCCTTCCCTCCGCCACGAAGGGAAGTTGTGGCGCCACCGGTTGTTTGGACTCCGGTCCACCACCCGTGAGGACATCTGACGGGGACTAGTCACAACATGAAAAATCCGGCTGGCTGTATCCTCCTTATATTTTCCACAGACCACAATAATTGATAGTATTATTCAATTTGCTGGCAAGCACTGAGTTTGCAATGTACTACTGTACTCTACGGCATACTCTACAGTAGCCTACACCTCACGTGAGATTTATTCATTCCTCTGGGCCCTCGAATACTTGGGCACTGGGCAAACTCTGACATATAATTATGCCGTCTCAGTGGGTCAGTAGTGGGGAGAAAGACTCGACGTCCAGACTGGTGGCAAAATGCACCGTGCATCTGCCCACTTTATTACCGGATTATGTCTCCAGTTCCATCTGAAAGTCTGGACTTTCTTCTGCCCAGCAAGTCTTGTGGATGACCACCCGGTATAGTCCGAATTGAGTTGGGCCAGTGACCACATGTCTGGAGAGATGTGTCTGGCAAAATCGTGGGCGAAGGCCAGCACATAATCAGGACACAGGTGGTGGTGCATCATCCATCTGAGTCGGATTAAGCCAACCTACTAAACTCGGGAATAATTATTTTAATTGATTAATTAATTAATTAATTATTTTAATATAAATTTTAATATAAAAAAACAATTTGATTCAATTTTTCTCCCTATACAAGATGAGCACTACAGTAAGCAGACTGCAATGAGAGGGACAGATTTTCTACGTAATGACAGTTAATAATGTTACAAATGTAATTCTTGCTGATCTTTATTGAAGAAGGCACATTTTTTAACAGAGTTATTAACAATTATTACTGCATAATATATGGTTTTCAAAGTGAAAACACCAGTAATTAAGAGTGTGAGTGTGATTAAAATGGACAATTCCACATAGTCAGATGTCGGGCTGAAAGTCTTCCTGGGATACATGTACCATCAAAAATATTGTAGGCACTTGATTGTAAGTTACTATAGATATAAAACTAAGATAACGATAATGTGATGCCAGATAAATTTATTAATATATTCGCCCGAAAAACAAAACCACCCCTAAACCTATAAGGAGTGAATGTGCAGAATTGCGAAGAGTGTGAATGATTATATCCTATAATAATTAAAGGGTGATCTGCAACAAGGTTTAAAGTGCCACCTGCTTCGTTTTTCATTTTTCTGGTGTTTTCAGTTCAGCGCGACATTCTGCTCAGAATGGTACTATAGTTTCACTTGCTACATTGAAGTGGAAGCGTTGTTTTGGTATTACTTTAGGGTCGTTCTTCAATGAGGTTATAGGCCCATATGCCGATGGAGCAAATAAAGCTCTCTCCTGGAAAGTTGCTGTATTGGTACTTGAGACGTTGTAGCACATCACCCTTCAATTATCCCAGTTCCCAGATATTATAGGGAACTTTTACAATTTGCAGCTCTTAATAATATTATGTGTTGAAGCAGAAATATAATATTTCTTCATTTAATTCTGTCTCATTTCTATCTCCTATTTCCATAATGATTATCCTTCATTAGATGGACTCTTGCTAAACTTTTTTCTTCTTCTTCAAAACATGCTTTCTGACTTTATCACTCTCCATGTGTAGGTTTCTGAAATCTTATGGCAGTACGATGTCATTTATTGTGCGGGTGTGCAGATTATTAGAATTGCACATTTTAACGCACGATTCAACCAGAAACGCAGCAATAGCAAGGGACCATCCAATCGGCAACAGCAAAAATGAACTATGCAGATTCCCAAACTCGAGAGGCGTTGGCCCACCCTCGTATCCGGTGTGCTCCTCTTCCCTGGCCGTGGCCAAACCCCGCCTGAAGAACATGTCTCCACTCACTCTGATGGAATAGCCGATGAGTCCTCCTTGCACCAAGGCCTTGACCACTTCGTTGTAAGTCCCTCGGATGACAGAGTCCTTACGAAAGGTTGAACCGGAATACATGAAGAATTCTCTGGCCGGTGCCAGCACAAGAAGATCCTTTCCGTCTCTATCGACATATGATGCAGATTTGATTTCCAGAATCAGGGAGAAGGAAATGCAGGCAGTTCGCTTCACCAAGCACTGCTTCATGCAATCATACTCGTCTGCAAGAGTCTCGCTGTTGTCGAACAAGTCTGTGTAGAGTTGGATATTCGCGTCTTTAATGTACGACTGCAGCATTAAGTTGTGGCCATACGGTATTGCCGTTTGGTACGAAGACGACGGTATGTCTTGAAACGATTGTGGCAACGTTTCTCTCACGGGTATGGTCAGGAAGGAGAACAGCATCTCCCTGTATCCGCAACCCACCACCATAGCCAGGTAGAGCCAGAAGGCGAAAAACAAGCGGTAAGAGTCACTGCTTGGCAAAACATCCGGATTCTGCTCAATCAGTGACCGTGCACAATGAGACAAAGATGACATGAACGCAGACCTAAAGTCTCCTTTAAGCACTGCTGCCAGGAATAGGGCAGACAACAATAGTGATGCGAATATGAGGCTCCATATTCCGTAGCTGAACGGACGAATCACCCCTTCCCACGATGCCACTTCAATCACTCGAGGTCTCCCTGTCACGAACCGCATTGTCACGAAATATATCGGATACGAAAAGTCCACAAACTTCAGGCTCTCATCCCAGCTCTTGGACATGTAGGACATGTCGCACTTGCCTTTCAACAAATGATCCACCGACCCAACAAATGAGCCATTGTCCAGACGTTCGTCCAGCATCTCAAACTGTTCCATCAGGTCTGTAGTGTACACAAAGTTCATCTTGGTGGCGATCCAGTAGAAGATGAGGAGATGGCTGTCTAGATTCCTGGGCCCATCAGGTTTGATGTAGGCCGATTTGACCTCGTCAAAGTTCATTCGGTGGATAAAAGCGACCCGGATTGCCCTTCCACCCAGGTCAAGGGTCATGTCCGGAAAGATCTCCATGCCTGTGTTGAAGTAGGTGGCATCTCCGTGGTAGGAAGGGAGACTGACCAATCTGGGACGTCCTTCATCGCAAAAGAAGCACACGGTCAGAGGACGGATAGCACGGGCAGCAGTGACCTCCAACCCAAGTTTGAACTTGAACCCAGCGAGCGGTCCTCTCAGCAGAGTGGCCTTGAGTTCACCCGACCTGAGCCAGACAAGGAGGATGTCCTGGTCCAGCTGAACTCTGACCTGCCGTCTCATGTGGGTCAGAAGTGGACCGAAAGAGTCAAGGTCACGACTGGTGACCAAATGCACCGTGCATCTGCCCACTTTCTGACTCGAGTATGTCTCCAGTTCAACTTCAGGGAAGGGATTCTCTTCTGCCCAGCCAGTCATGTGGATGACCACCTGATAGTCCTCATTGAGTCGGGTCAGCGGCCACCTCTCTGGATTGTTGTACTTGGCAAAATCATGGGCGAAGACCAGCACACAGTCTGGGTACATGTGGTGCATCAGTCCGCGAAGAAATGTCGAAACCACATATATTTCTAGTTCCATTCGGGTGACGTTTCTAAGCCAAAGTTCATGGGATGTCCCCCAAATCACGAGTGACCAGATAAGGATAGCAGGAAGAGACATTTTCTCTAATGATGAAGCTTCTAGGAGGGCATAGGCTGCACTACACGACCGAGTCTGATGCGATATAAACCTCAAGTTATACATAATATTGAAAATTTTCACATGCTTCGGCAGCTGCACTCCAATGAATCACTATATCACCGCACCGTAATAACGACTACATTTTAAGGAGGGTCAAGGCTACTGAAATTTTATCCTGAGTAGCTGTTTTGGCAATAAATTCCTGACGTGTCCAACACTATAATGACTTTAACAATAACGAATCAATGGCTTGGACAGAGCAAGATTATTTATTGCCAGGGAGCACTTAATTCATGGACAATAAGAGCATGACTCTGCTCTCGTTACAATGGCTGGACGGGAGAAGTATGGCGACTTTGACATTATTATTGTAGGTCAAGTTTATCATTGGTTTTTAGTTCATGTGAGTTAAGTTATAGGTATGTGTGGGTACAAAAGGCAGTACAAAAAAGGGAATAAGTCATGTAGCCTACATTAACGACAAATATGGGCTAAATCATGGTACATTTTGCATTTAAATTCTGTCTCATTTTTGTCCCTATATGTTCGCATTCATCTGGAATACTAGATGCAGCATATAACTCACACGTTAAAGAGTCATATTACTATTATTTACTAAGGATGTTCCACACGTATGTTGCTAGTCATTTAAGATTAAAGCAGCTTGATGTTACAGTTTGTGCAATAGTGCTGCTTGCTGATATTACTCAGTGTTCCGCAAAATTCAACCAGAAACTCGGCGATAGCAAAGCACCATCCAATCGGCAGAAGCAAGAAGGAACTGTGCAGATTCCCGAACTCGAGAGGATTCGGCGCAACCTCGTCTACTGTGTGTTTATCCTTCCTGGTATTAGCCAGACCACGTCGGAAAAAGATGTATCTACTCACTTTGAGGGCATAGTCTATAAGTCCTCCTTGCACCAGGCCTTTGACCACTTCGTTGTACGTCCCTCGGATGACCGAGTCCTTTCGAAATGACGAGCCGGTGTACAATAAGAATCCCTTCGCAGGTGCCAGCACCAGCAGATCATTCCCGTGTCTATCAACATACGAGGCCGACTTCATTTCCAGGATCAGTGAAAGAGAAACGCAAGCGGTTCTCTTCACCAAGCACTGCTTCATGCACTCGAATTCGTCGGCAGGTTTGTCGCTCTTGTCAAACAAGTCTGTGTAGAGCTGGATCTTCGCGTCGTTAACGTATGGCTGGAGCATGATGAAATGGCCATACGGTATTGCGGTTTGGTACGGAGAAGACGGTAAGTCCTGGAAGGATTGTGGCAACGTTTCTCTCACGGGTATGGTCAGGAAGGAGAACAGCATCTCCCTGTATCCGCAACCCACCACCATAGCCAGGTAGAGCCAGAATGCGAAAAACAAGCGGTAAGAGTCACTACTTGGCAAAACATCCGGATTCTGCTCAATCAGTGATCTAGCACAATGAGACAAAGATGACATGAAGGCAGACCTAAAGTCTCCTTTAAGCACTGCTGCCAGGAATAGGGCAGACAACAACAGTGTTGCAAATATGAGGCTCCATATTCCGTAGCTGAACGGACGAATCACACCTTCCCACGATGCCACTTCAATCACTGGAGGCTTCCCAGTCACGAACCGCATTGTCGTGAAGTAAATGGGAGACGCAAAGTCCACAAACTTCAGACTTTCATTCCAGCTCCTGGACAAGTAGGCCACGTCGCACTTGCCCTTCAGCAAGTGATCCACCGACCCAATGAACGATCCATTGTCCTTACGTTTCTCCAGCATATCAGCCGGTTTCATAAGGTGAGTCGTAGACACAAAGTTCATCTTGGTGGCTATCCAGTAGAAGATGAGGCTGTCTCTGTCTATGTTTCTATGTCCATCAGGTGCGACATACGCCGCCTTGATCTGATCATAGTCCATTAGGTGGATAAATGCCACCCGGATTGCCCTTCCACGCAGGTCAAGGGTCATGTCCGGAAAGATTTCCATACCTGTGTTGAAATAGATGTCATCTCCGTGGTAGGAAGGGAAGCTGACCAATCTGGGACGTCCCTCATCGCAAAAGAAGCACACGGTCAGAGGACGGATAGCACGGGCAGCAGTGACCTCCAACCCAAGTTTGAACTTGAACCCAGTGAGCGGTCCTCTCAGCAGAGTGGCCTTGAGGTCACCCGACCTGAGCCAGACCATGAGGAAGTCTTGGTCCAGCTGAACTCTGACCTGCCTTCTCATGTGGGTGAAAAGTGGACCGAAAGAGTCGACGTCACGACTGGTGGCAAAATGCACAGTGCATCTGCCCACTTTCTGACTGGAGTATGTCTCCAGTTCCATTTGATGGTCGGGACTTTCTTCTGCCCATCCCGTCATGTGGAAGACCACCCTGTAGTCCTCATTGAGGCGGGTCAGCGGCCACTTCTCTGGAGAGTTGTACCTGGCAAAATCGTGGGCGAAGACCAGCACGCAGTCTGGATGCAGGTGGTGCATCAGACCACGAAGAAATGTCGAAACCACTTCTGTTTCTTGTTCCATTCGGATGCCGCTTCTTAGCCGAATATTATGAGATGACCCCAAAGCCGTTAGTGACCAGAAAGTGAACGCTGCAAAAGCCATTTTTTTCCGTAAATATGAGGGTTCTGAGTATAGCTGTATTCTGCACTACAGCACCGAGTCAGATGCGATATTAGCCTCGTGTTACAGGTATAATAATATGGTTCGGTAGCTATACATGCCAATTTGTCATTCTTATGAACCAAATCAATGACTATACATTCTGGCGGGGCCAAGGCGATTGATATTACTTTCTGAGTAGCTGCTTTGGCGATAAATACATGGCACGTCCAACACTGTAACGACTTTAACAATACTGAATCAATTGATTGGACAAAGCAAGATTATTTATGGCCAGAGAGAATTTCGCCCACGTTTCAACAATGCAAATGGGCCTATTCATTACAACGCAACGGCTAGACGGGAGAAGTAGAGCGCCTCTTTGACCTTCTTATTGCAGGATAATGTTGTCATTAGAGATTAGTTAACATCAGTTCAAGGTAAACATTTCCTTGAAATCAAAATTCCAACTCCCTTCCTTTTGTTCTCTAATTTTTTTAAACAAAACTGTTCATATGGTGGTGAAAAAGTGTAAGCAAGTTGCTCTCCGAATTATTTAGGTTTATGCATGCTGCGTTACCCTGAAGTGCCAAAAGTCATGCGACAGGTACCCTCTAGCCCCGAGAAGTGCTATGCAGCAACTCTATACGTTCCATTATAGGTTCAGTCATTGAGGTGGGGTGAGAATCTCCCGGGCTATTTGTACCCCCCTCTCCCCCTTGCATTATTAGGTTCAGTTATTCAGGTGAGGTAAGAATCGCCCGGGCTATTTGTACCCGGGGGGGGGGGGGGGGTACGTTTCGCGCAGGGTACGTTTCGCCCGTTACACCGGAATTAAGCAAGCCCATGCCATGGCAGGATGTTGGACTGGTCAATCTGAACAATAATGAATTTTTCAAGTCATATGGTGTCCCGGGGGGAAATGTTTATTAGCAAGCCTCAAAGTGACAGGTTTAATTGAGCAAAACAATGACAGGAGGACGTCTAGTACGTAGTATACAATGCGTACTATGTACTAGACGGCAATTATATTATGTACTATGTCATAGTACTGTACATAATATAATAGCCGGCGGGCAGTCTTCTAACATTTATACAATACCGGTACCTCGTGTTTTTCATGTCGGCGCCCGTATTACAATAAGCATGTAAATTTATTTGGCGGGGTAATGGGCGTATATTCTTTATTCATCACAACTCTAAGCCATGTGTTATTATTCAATGAGACATAAATTAGGTGGCTGATTATTATTCTAATAAAAGGCAGATATCTCACTCACACGGACCAACCTTACAAGGGACAACAATGGGTGAACTTTGCGACAATGTGACATCTCTCCCAGCCATGACCACGATCAGAGTCATGCACTCTGTTGTGTGGGGATGATTATTATTCGCGCTGCAATCGCACTCTCATTGCGCTGATTTACGATTGCAGTTCAGGCATCGAGAATAGGCGAGGAGCTCCAGAATCAACATGACAAACGACCCTAGCAACCATATACAGCAACCAGGTGTTGAACACTGCACAGTCAATTTTATCTGCCATGTATGCTCCATGTATGCTCAATGTATGCCATATTTTATCAAAAACTTTCCCTTCAGTAAAAAAAAGAGAAGTAAGCCCTCCGCGGCGGAATAAAAGTACTGAAACAAGGCAGGCGCACGTAAGACCTTCACCAATTGATTTAAGCTGTACCATAGGTCTTACTCAAGCAATTTCCAATTTACTGCTCATGAAGTCTCCTTTCTGAAAACAAATTTGTGGAATTTCTGTAGTACTACTAGTTACTTCTAACTTAGCAGTACCAGTGTAGTGCAATGGTACTGCTAAGTTAGCAGTATTAATTTTCCATGAGCCACTCCATATTAGTGTTTTATGAAATTAGGAACTTCAATATTGAGCTCATTGAATTTCTATGCGATTAGTGCGAATTATTGCCATGAAACATTCATGCACAATCGTCACCTCTTTTAGATGATGATTTTAACTCTAACGTTTAATTTTTCACATATAAACGTTAATTGGTGAATTTTAGAGGGTCTTTTTCGATTGGACCAAGTCTGTTAGGATGGGTTTAGTTTTTCCCCCATTTTTTTCTTTTCCTAATAAAACCCTACATTCTACTCGGAGTAGTTTGTAGCAGTAATTTTTACGAGCCGCGTTCCATACAGTACTTGAGAATTGCTTGAGTAAGACCTATGGTACAGCTTAAATCAATTGGTGAAGGTCTTACGTGCGCCTGCCTTGTTTCAGTACTTTTATTCCGCCGCGGAGGTCTTACTTCTTTTTTTTTTTTACTGAAGGGAAATTTTTTGATATAATTTCAGTTCTTTTTTGACAGTACACGTAACTTATGCTCTACAGTGTCTACACTATACAGTCTGCACTATGAATGCATTGGAGACGATTTTCGTCGCTTAGAAGTCCCTAAAATTATTTTCACAGAGACAGTCGTAAAAAAACGAAAGTGGAGTGCTAACAGCCAATGGTTAGTCTGATTTAATTATTATGAAATAGCCTATACGCTAAAATATACGAAACATTGAGAACTGTACCAGACGATACAAAAAACACAAAGGTACATTAAAGTTGGGTGAAAACTCAACGGCGACAGTACGACTCGGCGTCGCTCATCTTGTCCTCCGCCAGCGTGTAGTCAACGGACAGCACTTCCGGAGCCTCGTTCGAACAGGTCACGTACGACTCGGCTGCAGGAACTAGAGACAACTCGTGTTATTGTCGTTGTTGACCAGTTCCAGTTTATGCCAACCAACCCGTGTAAGGGATTTGATTATACCCTATATAAATGTGTCCCTACCTAGAATCTCGCTTTTCCGCATATGGGCAATGCATCCTTTGATCTGAGCCCTCCTTGCAGCCTTACTCTGTCGCCTTCTCCGACCCATTGTTCCAAGATGTCAAGAAAGACCGAACTTTGGACCGAACCCAGAGCAGAGGCATAACCTTTGACCCACAACAATATATGAGGTGGTAAACAACAACGGACGTTTCTAGGTGATGGCGTCATGAACAAATGAAGTAATGACAGAAAAAATACGAGGTAAAAAAAAAATCATGCAGCTCCAATCCTGTAGCAGTGGGAACTGTGAGATTTTGAACATAGATCCGCACCATCCCACTGCACCTTCGGCCCTTTGACGATGAAACCGTATTCCGAATAGTTATTGAGCAAAAAATGGAAACGTATATTTTGGTGGTTTTAAATTTTTTGCGGCGTTTTGAAGAGGAATTAAGTAAAAGTGTAAATGGTAGGAAATCAAGTCACGACGGTGGGGATCTGTGTTCAAAATTTGGAAGCTCTACCTACAGCAGAACTTGAGTTAGGGCGAATAAAAAAAACGTAACAAGAAGAAGAAGAACAACAACAACAACAAGTAGGAAAAATTCATTGTTGAAACGCTATGCTACGGTCTTACTTAAGGGCTATCGCCCTTAAAATATGGCCATGTATGCAGTATGCCGGTGTACACTTTTTTGGGGAGTGAGTACCCCCTCGGGTCACATCATTTGGGATTTCTCGCTTCTCTGAAATGAAACGTTTTGCTGGGTGTGATCAATGTGCTGTATAGGTGGTGTTGACTACTTTGTAAAAGGAAGGGAAAAAAGTCACTCCCACAATTTGACTGTTGGCTAAGATGTGTCCCTGTATGTATTTATACTGTATAATGCGAATTTGTCTCCATTTTAGAGAAGAAGGAGGGGTAAAATAATTCATATCTTGTATCACACTAATCACAGTCCATGTGGTATTATATCGCTCAAAATCGTCTCTATGATTTTGAGCGATATAGTACATGCCATTCTTCTAATTGCGACTAGGATATATGCTATCTGACGCAGCTAACGGCAGCAAAATAATTAACAAATATTAATCTGAAGCTGCAAACGTCACATTTCATGCAAAGTATGGCTATTTTCTTCTGTGATGTAAAGCGAATGGCCGTAAATTTCATCCTAACCTTTGCAGGAGAATTGTTGCAGACATCCGCATTTAATTCGAGGCCACCTTAAAGCATTATTTTGTAGGTCGCATATTCCGATCGCAATTTTCAGGGATTGTTTTTGATGTACCACACGCACTGTAATGGCTATAAAAAAGGTCCTCACTATTACTGTCACACATGGGAGATTAGGTTGGGAATTCTTGTAGATAGCCCCCCTTCGGATTTAACAAAAAGGGATTTGTACTGTATAACAAGACAACGAGTGTTAGGTTTATTTTTTACAGTATTATATGGTTGACTTAATAGTAGTGCTTTACTCCACTCTTTCCACTGACAAATAAACTTCTTATTGTGTTGCAGTAAAATATTAGCATACCGTACTGTATTAGTTTGGCATATTTTATTACCGTTACCTGGGGCGGCAGAAGAAATCTCACTGGTTAAGGAACATTTTATGGGCTGACCTGGCCTGTGATAGGACCTACAAAAAATCTCGCCAAACAAATCAGTCTTTAAAAGTTTAGTTGCAACATGCCAGTATATATGAAAGACCGTCAAAAGGTGCTCGAGTCCTCTTGTTATACAGGCAACTTATATCCCCAGCAGAAAGTGTCCCTGACTGCATTGCAATGCAATGAATGCAGTTTTTCCACCTTGCTGCTGTGATGAGACATTAACACATTTTGCAGCACTGCAGATACTGTTCTTACCTGGGAGGTGAAAGTGATTGGTAGATGCGACACGGTGATTGCCTCATTGCCATATGACATATTCCCACAGTCCCACTTCACCGAAAATGTACGGAAATAAATTAAAACTTCCTTACTCAAAATCTGATTACAAAAGCTTTATTTACGTATAATTATGATAAACAGTACAGTACAATTGCAACGCCAGATGGGAGTAACGTCCACTCACTTAGAGTAACTCCCATTTGGCGTTACACCCTAATTAATTTCCCAACACCACATCCCAAGTATCTAACTCTAGTGTGCTTCTCAAATGCACAGATCAAATCTCACATCAAGGTCAATATTCATCCTCACACCTTTCCCATGCGTCTCTTTTCCATTCCCCAGTTTCTACAACAGTCTAATTACGACACAACATACCACATCCTGCCCTGTATCACACCCTCTGTGGGTATCCCTCACTGTGTGCACATCCAAACTGCTTTTCAAGACCTCAAAAGGCCCAAACTATTTTGCCTACACTACAACTCGTTCACAAATTAGGCAGCAAGATCCTATACCAATGGCACAATGGGTTCCAGGTGGGTTGAAGAGTTAAGAGTAACAGGCCCATCACAATTCAGTTACTTTGTTGATATGGCGTGTGATTTGCCCTTAGGCTTTACCATTACCTCTTAACGATCACGTATACTGTATAATTATAAGGTTGGATAAATATTCATAACATTTTCAATTAACATGTAAGTATAGCTGCTTTTTATATGGTAAAATATAGGCCAATCGTCCTTATCTTCAGAATACGTGTAAGGGAAAATCTAGGCGATCTTCGGCCAGTAGTACTTGAATTTCAAGTTATTACTTTTGAAAATTAATTTAGGGACTTCTAGAAGAGTCAAAATGGTTTCCAACACATTCATAGTGTAGAACATGACCGTGTAAGTGTATCTGTTATTATTCGTGAAATAACGGGGAAGGCATGGTGGCCGAGATGGCAACGTCTCGGCTTGCTATGCGAGAGGTCCCGGGTTCTAATCCCCACCCGGCAGTAAACCTTTCGCTTGCGTCAATGGGTCGTGACCCGCACCTAAGGATGCCTCTTGACAACCGAACCTCCTGGGGGACTGCACCTGGCCCACCGCTGGACAATGACCTGCACAAGTGTCCTCTCCCCAAAATCCCCAACCCTTACCCCATTTCCTAGTAATCCTTGCTCGAAGAAAAAACCATTAGAAAACTGAATGGTGGTAGGCCACCCCCCTATAACGACCAAGAGATTATATCACGGGGTAAATAAAATAATAATAATAATAAATAAAATATTCGTGAAATATCGTGTCCTTATCTTCAAGAGTTAAGTGCAAGCTAAATCTAGGCGATGGAATCTACAGCGATCTTTTTGTTAATGAATTTAGGGACTTCCAGACGAGGAAACTGGTTCCAAACACATACAGTACATAGCATAGACTGATGGAGAATGAACGTGAAAGTATAGCTGTTATTATTAGTAAAATTTTATTTTTTATCGTCAGAGTACATGTAAGTTTATCAGAAACGAAAATCTTGGCGCTGGCGGTATAGCTGGGGCCAGTGACGTAGCCAGCCCCCCCCCCCCCCCCNCCCGAACTCGTGTGGATTAAAAATAATAATGATGTTTTCAAAGTTCCCGTGAACATCGAGAAAAATTTGCAGTTTTAGCAGTGGAATTTTTTACACGCCTTCCCGGCAACTCACTTCCGTCCAATCTGGCTCGTCTCGGATGTTTTGACTACTTACGGTATATACCAGTGCGGATCCAGGTGGGGAGGGGAACCTAGGCTATTATCCAAAAATCGGCGAAAATTACTAATTCATGATTTTTTTGGAAAAAAGTGCTACCGATAATTTCATCAAATTCACACCCATTCAAATTTCCCACATTCACCTAAGCTCGTGTGACATTAAATATAAAAAAATCCGCCCTTTACGGTTTATATCCCCCCTCGAAGTTTCTTCTGCCTAAGTCCCTGTATTTCGCTCATGAAAACCCCATGTGAGATACAGTACTGTAATATCCCTCAAGCCAATAACTCAAGCCACTGCTGTATACGTAGTGGAAGTGGACACACTGTGCATAACAATTACCGCTCTGCGCTGATTGCCCCCCCCCCCCCCCCCC
>JYFJ02005389.1:0-25319 GCA_000934665.2 Catajapyx aquilonaris
CATAGCTGACGCGTTTTGGTGTCGTCAGCCATTCTCATTCCAATATGGCGGCACAATATGTGCACTTACCCCGGGTGTGCACTTCCCCCACTTCACCCTATTAATTTATTTCATATTAATATTATTATAAGTAATTGATACTTATTTGCGGCTTGTTGGCACTTCGGAAAACCCAAATTTGGGAGTTTTCCGAAGTTTCAAAAAGCCGCAAATAAGTATTAATGTATTTCTCGCAAAGTACGACGATTTCAGCAAATTCGTCTGGCATGGTTCTCAAAAGTTGTTATTCCACATATTTCCATGCATTTCATAATTAAATTCGCCTAACAGTTGGTCGGTAGTACTCCAATTTCCAGTTTTTATAGGCTTTTTTTTGGAAATTAATTGTAGGACTTCTAGACGTGTAAAGCTGTTCCCGACTCATTCATAGTGTTTTCCCAGATCAGGTAAGTATAGCTGTTATTATTTGTAAAATATCTTGTCCGTATCTTCGGAGTACACGTAAGCCGAAATCTGTGTGGTTCGGGCCTATCTGGTAGCGAAGGGGTTACGTAGGCTAAAGACAATTGTCGAGAAGATGAGTGGGTGCAAATTATTCTTCCATATTACAATTTCCCCTTAAGACACTGTTACAACCGCACCTATGATGGGGTCGGTTGTAACACACTGCCTTGCCTTGGAAAAATATTTATCAATCTATCAATTTTTAATCTTAAGATTTTTTACAAAGAGGAATGTTGCCTTATTTCCACCATGTCAAAAACCTTTGCCTAAATGCATATGTAACTGAATTTTAAAATCCTGACTAAAAAGTGTTACAACTGACCCCAATCTCCCTTAAGTCTAAGCCAAAATCTACATGGTTGGGGCCTATCTGGTAGCGAAGGGGTTAACTGGTGGGGGAAGAAGAGTGTATTTTTGGTTTTGTTTCCCCCACTGTGGAACTTGCCTTGAAACCTACAGTACATCAACAACAGTGTACGGTCATGCCATTGGCAGAATGCAAATAATTAGGCTGGGAAACATTGAAGAGCAGGAGTAGCAAAAAAGAAAAAAGGAAAAAAAAAAATGCCACCAGTGTCCTTTCTGACACCCCCCCCCCCAATGACCACTGTACAGAACTTCCCCTCTGTGCTGTTAACCTGGGTTGAAATAATTTTATTTGTAAGTAACAATTGTCCTGTGGGCCTCATATGTGGGTAATATAATTATGTTGCAGAGGTTTGAAGGTACACATCAATTTGGAAGTCAAGGTACTTTTCTTCTCTCAAAGGGCAAAAAATCATGACTGAGCTTATAAGACTACTTTTTGACACTTTTTGTAACTAGAAAATTCTGCTTCTTCTCTCAGTTCAGTACAATTGAAAAGGCCACAGAGAAACCACATTACTTTGTGTTGAAAATATTTATATTCTTTTTTCTTCTCCTTGCTGCCACATCACCATGTTACGCCTGTCCCAAGAGTTGTTCATTAGCTCAAAGGTACTATATTACTCAAAAAGATGGAGACAATTTTGCATTGAAACCAAATGCACCTGTCAATGATTGAAGCATTGAAATAAAAACGATTGCATTTTCTTAGCACCTTCCTCGACCACTTTAAACTTGAAACCATTACATAGGATCCCTTCCAGGATGGATTTTATGGTGTACCACAAAGGTTTTTAGTGAAGGTTGTTCCTAATAGCAGATGAATAAGTGAAACTCAAGTTTTTAAATATGGGTCATTCCTTGCCAAATCAACATGAGGTATGCTCGTGATAAGTGCTTGATATGGCTCAGCCAAAATGTAATAGTTACAAATTAACGTAACATTATGGGAACAAGAAATTTTGAATCATGGTGATTTTTTATAAAAACACACTTATTGCAGACACTTTCTTATTACATATAAAATAGTGTTTCAATAATTCCATATCCTTAATCGACATTTCATTATCTGAAAAAAGTTACATGGAAAGAGCTGTAATTTGGTGTGGAATGACCCATACATGTTCTCTGAGCAGTGAAAATCAGGGGTTGAGAGTTGAGTTTGCAATTTTTTAAACATTTGAAAATGGCCACAGAAGCGCTAGGATCCTGGAAGAATTTTAATTTCACTTATTATGACAATTTCAGATGACGGCCAATCAAATATAATATTATAATAATAGTAATAACAACAACAACAACAACGATAATAATAATCAGGGTAGTGCTTGACCTCATTGCGAGGTATGTAGCACGGACCTTTATTATGTCCTTGTGTACACTGTACATTTTTGGAACCTTTCGCGAAGCGCCTGGGTCCGCGGGCAGGATGACTGGGAGAGAATGTGCAGTGCAATGTCTCATTCGGTACATTTTGTCAACTCCCTGGGTGGTTAGTCTCAAGGAATCCCACCCGAGACGAAGCCCGAGACAACTGCACAAGATGAAGGGGGAATGCCCGGGCTTGGGATCGAACCCGGGACCCTTCCATGCGTGGGCGCCATTCCGCCTCACTTTCAGTCAAATATAAAATGCACTTATGCAAGATTATCCATTTTGATACAGATGGGCAAATCAATACATTGGAAGGTTCTTTGTATGCCCTGAAGGAGATTCAGGATAGGTGCACTAATCAACTCTCTTACCTGTTTTCAGATGTTCCCTCATTGTCACATACACTTGTTACATACACACTGCAATTACTGGAAGCATACCTCTTATGTTCTTTGTTTTCCTTATGATCCTTATGATCCTTATGCTCCTTGTGCTCTTTATGCTCTCGATGCTTGTGCTTGTCCCTGTGCTTGTCCTCCTTGCTCTTTTCTCTGTCATGGTTTTTCTCATGGTGTTTATCATGCTTATCCCGATGTTTCTCTTTGGAACTATGATGACGATCTTTCTCCTAATAATGGATTTTAATTTTAGATTAACAGTCCAGAGTCAGAATAAAATATGCACCTACGTACACTTAACTATGACTATTAAATACTTCGTATCATAACAAAGGGCCTATTGGTGGCCACTCCCAATATGTCACCATTGGGAGAATTGAGGTGGGCAGTGACTTTCCACATTACATTACGAGCTTTACACTAAGGGCCAGATGCACTCAAGATTTGGTCATGATGACATGCAGGCTCAACTCAGCCATAGTGGGAAGTGAGAGAGTTGTGATTTCATCTTGAGTGCATCTGCCAGTCTACTGTAACTTCATATTTGATCATCCTATGATTTAACTTTTTACAACATAATCACTGATAATTAGAAACAAGGCCCTAAAAACCAACATATAAAATTCTTGATTAACTCGAAAATGGTTGCACAGCGAAGACTCATACTTTAATTTTGTTTTCGGGTGCTCAGTTTACCCCAAGTGAGTTTCATTCAACAAATCAATCGTTTCTGATTTGCTAAGTACTCCATATTAGCATACCCTACCTACCACGAGATTGCTTGCCCCTTTTCCTCTCACCAGGCAATCACAGACAATTTGAAGTTGTATGTCATTACCAAGCCAATGTGTAGGAGGGGGGGAAGAGAAAAGGAGGTAGCTTCCATTGAAATCTACGGGTGGATAAGGTATAGCATGCTGCACAGCTGCATAGTCTCAGGAATTCTTGGGAATCTTATGGAGTTGAACACAAGCAGTTTTGACCAGGTTGTTGTAGCCTGGAAATCAGGTGCATCAGTATGGCTTACAAGTTCATTGTTCAAGCTTATTCTGCTACAACAGCAACTGCATCATGCTGTTACGCATAAAGAAGGATTTAAGACTGGAGGCCCTAAAAGGTGCCCGATATGCAAATTGCATCCCTGATTTGCAGAAGTGAAAAAATTTAATGATTTAATTGCATTCTATCAATTACAAATTACACAAGCAACACTTTGGTTGACAAGTAAGCATCATGAGGTCCTGCACTCCTTATGGATTAAACTGTGCATAAAGCTGTATCTCTTTCACAGCCGTCCGGCAGCTGGGCTGCCCCAGATCTGGCCAGCCCAGGTGACCCTTTTGCAGATGGCCTACCTAGCTAGTAACTCCTGATCAGTGGGCCACCTTGTGTTCCTGACAAAAGGTTGCCTGATGGCTCCAAAGGCAACATGGGTTGTGCACATGGTAATTGTTCCATGGCAAGTTTGTTGTGGGACTGGCAATTAGAAAGGCACACAGAGTAAGGCTTTCGTATATTTTTATAACTTTTTTTTAGGGCCCATTGCAGCAATGCAAATTGCAAAAGCAGTAACGCGAAGAACTCAAAGTCTTTTCTAACATTGATGGAAAAAAATTACAAAACATTTTCAAGGAATCCTAATGTCTTCTGTGACCACTTCAATTTATTTATCTTTAAATTGCAAATTCACGATTTCCAAACCCACTTTCTGAGTTGGGTATCTAACTAGGCAAAGTTGAGTTTCACTTTTTAACCCAATATCATTAGGAACAACCTCAACAAAAATTATTTCCATGTGTGCAAAAACCAAGGGGGGTAACAACTTCATGGAACCGGTGTACAGGGTCCCTGTGGAACCGTCTTGGAACCGGCCTGGAACCAGGTGGAACCACCCGGTCCCAGGAACAGGTGTACACTATTTGGGGAGTTGTTAGCCCCTTGGCAAAAACCTATCCTGCAACATATCCTTGTATTTAGCAACCGAAAAAAAATTGATATATTTTAACACCAGCATTTTCCCCCAGAAATTCCAACGTGGCCCAAAGAAAGGAAAATTTCTGCAGCTTGAATTAGTTACTCTTTCTCATTCCAGGATATCTTCATAACCAAGATTGACACACTGCATGCATCTTAGACAGCTCTGCCGTTCAGTTTGAAAGTCTGTACCAGCATCTGGTACAAATGATGGCCTCAGACCAGGTGAATTAAATACAACGGTACTTTTCCATTTCCTGAAGGCCCCTATGTTTCTGTTGTCTTTGTTATAGCCAACCTCCCACCTTTTCAAATTTTCATGAAAATGCCATCATATAGCAACAGGAGTACAGTGTCAACAACAGAACGAGTCCAACAGAAGAGAGGGCCATTCCAGAAGGGGAAAAAAAACCCAAATGGAATTCAAGAAACAGAAAAATACCAATATAACATTCCACAAAAATATATTCGTTGTTTATTAGTGAAGGTAAACTAACTCAACTGCTATGCTTTAAAGGAAGGTTTCAGTGATTTTGCAAGTTGGGCTTCAAAGATCAAGGTAGACTCCCGGATGCCAAAAATGTAATCAGTTTTTAAATCTGACGCCGCGTAAGCAAATGCTGTTAGGTGAAAGTCAATATCAGCTACTGTATTCGATACGGTAAGCGTACAGCTAGCGCCTCCCGCGGAGATCCCAGTAACATGCCTTGGCCAACATCGGCTTATCCACGAAGTCAATTTTTGAACTAGGAATAAGTGGATGAATCACTTGGCCCTTCCTCCGACGCCGTCACATACAGCCAAGATGTGGGCAATGTATTCCTCGTCTCTCTCTCCGGATTATACCTCACGGCACTACCCGCCTTGGTAAGTCTCGAGCTGATACGAAAGTATCCCGCCGTGGCCATCACTCTGTCACATGGTCCGACCACTGGCGCCCTTCTCTCCCACTCTGCCTCCCCTTCTCATCCTCCCCTCCATTCCCATGGCCCTTGGCACCCGGGGCAGGTTCCGCTCGGGTCGAAAACACAAAAACCTGGCTTGCACGTGGTTTGTCGCTATGGGGGCGGACATCTTGATTGTATGTTGGATCTTCCATTGCTGCCGCTAGAGGGAACCAGTGTTCGATGCTGATTTTCAAAAAAATCAACTTTGACTTGAAATTTTATGTTTATGGTGCATTTGCCACCAAAACTGACCGGATATTCAGAATCAGAGAGTTCTGCTTGATTTTTGAAGCTCAACATGCAAAATCACTGAACCCTTCCTTTAAGTAGAGAATCCGAGAGTTTCATTAGGCGAACATCCTTTGTCAGAATCTCGCAGATGGAATCTGACCTCATAACCAGCGCACTAGGCCACTATTACGGCATAGGCACTTCCAAATTGTAAATCATGCATCCTTACACAAACCTGTGCAATCATTTTATTACACAGCACTGTTTAATTCAAAGTAATTAACACCAACTTCCATATTACAGAACATACACCCACAAAAAAAAAGGTGTAGGAGGCCCAGTAGTGGAACTTCGGTACTGTAGTCACTAGCCTTTAATTTAATTCAATTTTTTATAATGTTGTCATTACAACATCAGTACTGCAAGCACTTTCAGTAATCATACCTGCCTGCCTGATCCTCAAGATGCTTTACATACCACTTTCTGTCACTTGGCCAATGCAAAAGGGGAAGGAAGGCAGCAGGGCACAAGTGCCTTGTCTAGATTGAGGTTATGGCCATCTAAGGAGGAGAATGGCCATCTTTAATCCCAGATTAATGGTCTATCATTGACATAATGGAAGTTAATGCTCACACGAGGCATGGCACAGTGTATCCCTCAGTGGATGACCATTCATACAAAACTATATTTCCCAGGACTTTCTTGTGATAGACCGGAATGTACTTCAGAATATCCCATTGTCAGTCCAACTTCCTTGCCTGCCACCCCCAGAGAAGCTTGCCCACTGCTGCATTCTTGTCTGGGGTTCCATTCAGATTCTCCTTCACCATAGATTAAGATAAGGACAACCAGTTTTTGACAGAAATGCTCATCATTCTCACACCATTCCATTCCTTCCATTACAGCCTCCCTCCATGTTAAATAAATTTGCATACGTGGCTTAATATAAGGTCTGGGAGCAAAAGGCAGCAGTGTTAAGGCAGTTTCACAAAATCCGCATTGCAGAAGTGGGGCGTTTGCATTGCTCCCTCACTGTTTGCAAAAAGTCCACCAGGCTGGACATGAGTATAATGCTGCTGCTTGGCCACCAACATTGGTGCATAGCCCCTCGCAAGTTTTCTGTGCTTCACATGCCCTGCTACCGCAACACCGAGCATGTGAAACAGCCTTTACATGCCATTAATACAATACAAGTCGGGAAACTGTGTGTTCAATGTCCCTTTTAAATAAGAAAGTAGCAAATGTGTGGTCATTTCCACAATGCAAGGTGCTCACTCATTCATAAAGGTCTCAATTCATATTGACTTGAAACTATGATTTGTGCATGCAAGTCGAACATTTGCGCATTCGATTCCATCCCCATGAGCAGTCGAATCATTACCGGTGTGTGCATGCAATTCAATCCCCCAAGGGCATATGCGCATTATGGCTTGAAGACCGATAATAATCAAACAGAGCAAGATTCAAATTGCAACAAATGGCAGGGGTGCCAAGAGAATGGGACAGTGGGTGTGGCAAACATGGAGGTCCCACGTGACCACCCACGGGGACTGATTGGTTAACAGTTGTGCGTGTGGAATGCGCTTGCACACAAGGTGCCAAGAGCTGCATGCGGTGAGAATCAACAAGAGGCCTACCTGCACGCAGCAATGGCATTCAATCGCATGCATTTGTCACTTGCATGCACATATTGGAGTTTCAAGTTGATATGAGTTTAGACCCTACAGCTGCATTTACATGTGAGCGATTTGATGAGCGAGGTCTTCGCCGAGGCTGAGTAACCCAAGTAACCAATATTGTTTGAGGCGAAAATCGATTGTTAATTTCAGCCTAGGCGAAGATTTCGCTCGTCAATGTAAACGCAGCTTTACACTGCAGAAATAACACAGTAACAGTAAGAACAAAAAGAAACCACACTTTCAAGATCAAAGCAACAATTGATGTGATTCTTATGATCAAGCAACTCTTCACCTTCAAATCCTACCTCAAGGCAGTGCAACATATAATATCAAAATGTATACCTTAGCCTTCCTATGACAGATGTTATGTATTCAACTGTGCCACCAATTTTACCATTAAAAACATTAGTTTTCACATGATCTAGAGTGGAATACTCTCACTACACCCATACATGAAAACACATCCTATTATTATGAGGCACTATTATTACACACCAATAAATGAAATGACATGTCTGATTGCATATATAAATTGTTACCCTACCTTAGTTACTCCAGAGCTCGAGTTGTGATGTTTTTCTTTGCGCCTTTCTTCATGCTTATCCCTGTGCTTATCCTTGTACTTGTCCTTATGTTTATGCTCCTTCACAGAAGAATTTTCCCCTATACCATTAGGAAACCCATTTGGTACTCGCTTCCTTTCATCTGTTAATAACAAAAGAAACAAATTAATAAGGATTCAAGAAAAGCAATTACATCCTATTTTCAACAGATGAGGAAACGTTACATTGGAATTTAAATGTAAAGCAGATCTACGAAGAAATATTATAAATTGCATTTAAAATATAACTGTCAATTTAAATATTGTTAACAGTACAATAATAGCGGGTGGAGGGGAAACCCACGCATGATATAAATACAGTAAAACCTTGATATAACGCTCTTCAAGGGACAGCCCAAAAGTAGCGTTATAAGCGGGATAGTGTTATGTGGGAAAATTTATTTTATGGAAATGAGCAAGGACTGAACAAAAGGGGCATGAAAAGCTGGAAGGTGTTTTATGCAGGAGCATTTTATCAAGGATTTACTGTATTGGTAATATATATTGTTGATTTAGGCAAAATACTGTCACCTTAAATTATAAAATTATGACTTTCCATAATCCATCTGTTAAGTTAAATCTAAATTCTCAAGCAAACTTTGTCCGTCACTGATTTCCTGCCCCTTTCTTCCACACTGCAGGTGATGAATGCATAATTTTCAAATTGTATTGCATATCAGCTTATTGAAAGAAAATCAAATTTAAAATTTCCACAAACGTTAAATTTGATTTACTTTCAATAAGCATACCATATCTGATTTTGTTTTCAACAGCAGGCTCACAGGCCAAGACCCTACCAGGCAGCATGGTAAAGATGGCATCTTGCCAAGTATGTAAAGCTGGAGCAGTGGTTCATAATTGTCTTTGGTGCAACATTTAACAAACTCCATCAATTTCAATAACTCAATGCTCAGACTATAAATTTTTAAACTGATTAAGGAAACGTTCATGCTTGAAATAACCCCTACGTTCCATAATGCTTTCTAAAACCTGGATGTACCATAGCTTAATACATTCTCTGCTTCTAACTGACCACCAATCTCTATTACCACAGATACTAGCATACATGCACGTCCACACCACCCCGTGCTGAATGCCACAATCACTGCATATCACTCACCACTCTGCACCAGGCTATCATTTTCTTTTCTCCTCTTGGTTTCCACTTCCTGCAAAGAAAAAAAAAATCGCATTAACAATTTTTTTTTCAAATCAAGCATCACCTCCTCAAGCGATGTAGGCCTCAAAAACGCAATTCCAGGCCCCAAAACCCTTCGAACTCGGGGGACAACTAAGGTAAAAAATGACTAGTATAGAGCGGGGGGGACTTAGTCTCCACACCGCCATCTTAGGGACTTAGAAAATTTTCCACCCGGCTCTGCCGGTTCCCTAACAGGTATATTTACCGTTTCCCCCGTCCGAAATTAAAGAAACTAGGTTCCCCCCGTGGGCTAGACACGCTAAAAATTAATCTACTTACAGGCTGTGATTCGGAAAGTTCCTCTCCACTGGACATTTTCGAAGCAATTACTTTTACTTGGTGGTAGGTGATAGTTAGTACACCACGTCGCTCCTCACAGAATAAGGGGAAGCGCCCAGAAACAAAGTACCCAAACGGGCATAGAGCGCATGCGTCGGATATGCCCCACTTCTCTCCACACAGATCGCCAGCCTCCAACCAGTCGCCTCTCATACTATTCGGGTTCACAACTTATCCTGGTTTCAATTCTGATATATAGATGGCATCGGATTTGTTTCTAGTTTTTAACCATCTCATTAGAGACATCTATGTGTCGGGTTTGGAACTTGCGGTCCTGTGTGCCTATTGGGCAGTGTGTTCTCGTCTGCACACTACATTCCCCCCTGCCTCCCTGGCCTCCCCGCCCCGACTTCCGACTCCCCGCCACCGCCTTCAATGGCGCTTCCCCCCCTTCTCTTAAATACCCGGATGTTGATCACCCGCCACTTCTTCAGTGCGCATTTCAAGTTAGAATCAAAATTGTTGCCTGGATGAAGCAATGTTCATCCACTTTATTATTCAAGAACTACATGCCACATGTCCAACACCAACATTGGCAATGTCATTTTCATTGTGTATGTGACAATAAAATCATGTTTTTCCACTACAGCCTTCATTTAATGAAGGCTGTAGGGGAAAAACATGATAACTGACATTTTTGTCATTTTTGACCTAAACACCTAGGACCTAGCAACTATGTATAAGACATGACAAACAGTTTGGTATACTCCAAGTTCATGTATCATGCATGAGACGGCCACACGGACTAGATCAAAACCAGCATTATTCCCTCTCGCATTCCCTATGATTTGTTAAGCAAATTCAAACTTCAATTCTCTCTCCTGAAAAATTACTCTTTTGTCAGTTATCATGTTTTTCCCCCACAGCCCTCAAATGTGAAACTAATATATTGCTTAGCAAAGAATTATGACATTTGTGTTATTGTACTATACACACCTCCAATACTCCAATAGTCTTGTCCCTTGAGATGTTTTGCTATAAGTTTCTTGCAGCATAATATGTGGGAGAACTTCCACAATATATATTTTTAAATCTGCCATCTCTAAACCACAGAATCCTAAAATAGCAATTTCAGTTTTATTTACCATTCAGCATAGACTAACTGATGCACAGAGATCACCAATACTCCATAATAATAACACATAATAATCATACTCCTGTGACTATTGAGGCATCATAAGCATTCCTGGAAACAATCTTTCCTTATCCCAGTGTTTTTGTCCTTCTAATCTACAACAACAACAACAACAACAATTCCCCTGAAGGTCCTGTAAGGGATAGTAAAGGGTACCGTACTAAAAATAATTTTAAAAAATAAACAACAACACCACCATCATGACATTTCCCTATAAGGGGTAGTGAGTGATGAAGGGAGACGCAAGTTAACAGGGTGGCAGGTACCCCTTCTAATCTAATGTGTAAACTTTGCATCATTCATTCTTTTGCACCCAGTGCATGAAACAGGCACATTATAAGCAGTGGTTTCATGGTAATAAACTGTTCCTTTTATGTATTAGTGTATTATCACTTATCACTACAGCTGTTTGGCTTTATATTGTTGCAAGATATTTCTTAATTAGCAGCACCTTCAGCCATAGGAATCAGTTTTTGTTTTTTGACATGGGAGAAATGATCTAGTGCAATCCCCAACAAAAGTAAAATCCATAAAAATTCAACTTTCTTTCGGATTGGAATACGATTTAGGGCCTGTAAAGAGCAAATTTGAAGTTACAACAAAAGCATTCGTCTATAGAAAACAGTTCCCTATAACGATAGCTTATACGGCATCACAATTCACAAGAGTCACAGCTCGAGCTTAGACACTGCCCTAATCGACATCGGCTCATCACTTTTCTGTTGCGGCCAAACCTACGTAGCCTTGGCTCGTGTCACAACAATTGACGGAATCCATATAATCAACTTTGATCATACCCAGGTAAAAGCTAACCCAATAGAAACTCCTTATACTGGAATACAACAGCCTCGGACATAATATTAGACAAATCCTAAAGTAGCCTAAAGTAATGTCACGGAAACAAGGTAGATGTGTATGATGGGAGAGTTGTTGGTTTGGGGTGTTGGAATAATGTTTGGAAGAGCATGGCATGGGCGGCCCTCTTACAAACATGTCATGTGTGTCCTCTGACACTTTGAAAATACAAACCTATCAATTCCACACATTATATCGTATTTTCCTGTGTACCGGAGAAAATATCATTCCTTATTTACTGCAACTGCACAGACAGTCTTGAGATCTAACCAAAAACAGACCCGTAAAAAAACCGCCAAGTCCGTAGCCACTCCGCCTAAAAAAGTTGTGAGATCATGGGTGGACACCAAGCCTCTTTGTGAGACTATAGATTAAGTCAAGTTACTTGGCTCACGATTGGAGACTATAGACTTACAGCTCGTAGACTTGGCGCATGGTACGAGACTGTAGCCTAAGGTTGAGCCACTTGGTTCATCGGCCCTACATTTGATGACCATCACCGTCGATGTTGAGGAAGGAACCTTTCTGGCATCGGATGACTTTGTTTTTCTCCACACAACTTTGGCGCTGAGAGAAGACTCGCTTTACACAGAAGAGTTCAACTACTCCTCGAGCTTCTACTACAGCATCGGACTGAAGACAAAGCGAGACAGGATTCAAGCTCATCTGGACAAGCTTGGTATCGCCAGAATCAGGAGAAGGAACGGAGTCACATCTTGGGATGAGACGAATCCCAGTCCGTTTTCACTGATGAACTTGGCTGGATCGTTTGTGATCCTGACCTGTGGAGTATCTCTGAGTGTCGTGGCCTTCGCGACTGAACTGCTCTCTTATGATGGCCCATCAACTACATACCTAAGATAATCGAAAAAATGTGACAGTGAAAATAAATTAATTTTTATTTTTTGGGTCCACATGGGATGTCCAGGGTGACAACAACACCAACATTACTTTTGGCTCTGTATGAACCTATTACTGACAGTAACAGGGATTGAAGAGGGATTAAACACATCCGTACATCACGTACGTATGAAAAAACGAGAATGGTAACAGCATTGAATGGAACTCAACATGGATAACTAATTGGTCTAATCCCTTCCAGAGGTCCAACTGACTGACTGAGGGATCCAAAACAACAAGGAGGGATCTAATGAGGAGATCCAGCCAGAGCATCATCAGAGGAAGTAGAGGGTGTCGCTGAGGTGTTCGTGCACGTTGGAGTGGATGTACTCCCCGACAAGGTAGGCCAGCTTGTGGGCGTACTGGCAGGGGGCAGGGACATGGACGGTGCCGCTCCAGTTGAAGTACAGGTGGCACAACTTGTAGGTGAGGAGCTGGATCTTGTCAGGCCCCAGGTTCAATGTGTTGTGGATGATGGAGTAGCTGGTGGGGGCCACGGTGCCCTGTCTGACAGACTGGGAGATGAGATAGAAGTCGTACCTCTCCGGAAGGGTGATGTCGTCGTCCACTATGGTCCCTGGGAAGGGGTTGCCTGCCTGGGCGGTCATGATCCTCGTGTTCAGCCTCTTGTTCACTATCACGAAGCCAAACTTGCACTCTTGCTCCGTGGGGCCGTACATCCTGGTCAGGGCTGCCAGGATCTGGGACAGCTCGTATTTGCAGACATAGCCAACCTATATACAGAAAAGAAGAAGAAGAAGAAGTGTTAAGTGTCAACACCTCAGAGAGCCATACCCAAGACTCGTACCTGGCCTTCCCCAACTCCATCACGGTAGAGGATGACAAAACTGGGCAGCCTTCCGTTGGCCTGCTTGTACTTCTGGAGAGCCTGGACCATGTTGTTGGAGATGAAGTTGGAGACTTCCTCTTGGTGCGAGTGGATGGCCACGGTGCTGTAGTAGCGGGTGAAGACGGTGTTCGTGGAGGCCACAAGGGCTCCCACTGAGGTCCCCTTCTGGGCCGTGTTGGGGTAGACGTCGAAGCCCACCACCATGCAGCTCCTCAGGGGGATGTCTGCGGACCAGGGCTCCCCTCCCAGCTTGCAGTTGATCTGGATGGCTATCTGGGTGGCGATGGACATGAGGCCCTTGGACGAGAGGTTGTGGGCCACCACCACCTGGGAGGCTATCCCCTGCTCCACGTAGCACCTCTTCTTGACCGCCCCGTACACGTCCTTCCTGTTGGTGGCCAGCACCACCATCACCATCTGGGGGTTGCACTGGATGCAGGCCTTGTCTATGGCCCTGATGTAGTTCTGCGGCCTCACGTCCGGAAGGAACTCCACCAGAGGGTAGGCCATGGGCATGCTCATCCCGGAGGCCGCGTCCTGCAAGGTCCTGAGGAAGGGGCCCAGCTCTGCCCTGTTGCGGGCAGGGGCGATGACGACCCAGTTGTGCAGGTTGACCACCTTGAGCATGGAGTTCCTCCTCAGGGCGCTGGTCCAGTCCGCCTGGATCCCTCCGTTGACCCTCCTGCCCTGCCCCAGCGCGATGGTCTCTGGTTCCAGCTGGCGACCATTGAGCTTGATGAGGTGGTTCCCAAAGTCCACGTCCAGCTTGCCCAGCTCCTCCATGCAACGGGGCTCGCTGTGGATGCGGCTCATGAACCTCTGGAGGACCTGGACCTTCTTGTCCGGGGTCTGGTGGGTGTGCTGCCCTACGGCCTTCATCAGCTTGAAGTTCTCCCTCATGGACTGGTCCAGCCCCGTCATGACGCACAGCTCGGGCACCAGGTAGACGCACTCCACCTCCCCCCTGTGGACGTCCTTCTTCCTCGGCCTGGAAACCAGCAGGGGCTGCCCCATCTCCGTCACCCTCTCGTTGTAGCGGCTGAAGTAGTACTCCACGTAGGTGGTGGCCTTGTCCCTCATCATGAACGTGTCCGATGGGCACTTTTCCCAGTCGATGTCGTCGATGCGGTACGTCTTGGAGTTGTACTTGGTCATGACGATGGTCCCCAAGAGGGCCTCTGCCGCCAGCTTCTGGTAGTTGTTCCTGTCCCTGTTGTACAGGGTGTGCAGCTGCTTGAGGACCGTGTCCCTCCTGAGCACCTTGTGGTGGATCTCTGCGCAGAGCAAGAGCTGGTTCTCGTGCTGGCGGATGGAGGTCAGGTATCCGGGCCATATCTCCAGGTCGAACTCTGGTATGGAGATGGAGGCGTGCCGGTCGTAGTAGTGCCTCTGGACCATCTCCAGCTGGAGGTGGGACATGGTCTTGCGCAGAAGGGTGTTGAACAGCTGCAGGTACACGTGATTGTCCAAGGCCATGACCTCCCCTACCAGACGCACCTTCACCTTCACCTTGGCCTTGTCCATGGCCCTCTCCACCGTGGTCTCCAGCCTCCCTCCCTCCAGCCTGCGGATCATGTACATCACGCTCCCGTCGAAGACGAAGTGGCCTCCAATCACTTCCTCCAAGTTGTGCAGCATCCCCTTCCGGACAGCCACCCTGTCCTCGTCCGGCTCAAAGTCCACCCGGTACTGCAACAGGGTCCAGTCCCACCACTTGCTGGTCACCTCGAAGTAGTTGGCGATCAGGTTGGTGGGTCTCCCAGCCGTCCCCTGCTTGGTGTTGGCCGCGCTCTCTGGCCTGGTGCGAACCACCGTCTCCTCTCTCTGCTGGATGTCCCTGCTCCAGTGGGCCAGGGCTGATGACCGGTAGCCACCTCGACCCACCAGGACCTCCTCTCCAGGATCGTCATCTGCAACAAACAACACCATTTATTGTCTTATTGTAATAAATTGTTCTCTCTCTAGCTGCAATGTCCGAAAAGGGACTGACCTTCGGATCCATCTCCTCCACCATTTCCCTTCTTGACCTCCATCCTACGGAGTGATTCGGTGACTGCCTCCACTCCGCCAGGGTTAATATGGTCCTTGGAGGGCACCAACGATGACCTCCCCCTTCCCACGATGAAGCCAGCAGGGGTCAGGGTGTCCTGCTGCAGACCACTGGATGGTACCGGGGCACCTCCTCCTCCAAGTGGTGGTGGTGGGCAAGCAGCACCAGCACCAAGAGCAGCATCAGGCCGATGTGAAGGACCCTCCTCCAAGAAGGGACGGCCCCTGCCTCTGCCCCTGGCCCTGCCCCTGGCCCTGCCCAGGGGTCGAGCTGTCTCAGGGTTGTCCATCTTGCGTCAAACCTTTCTGCAACATGATAAATATATGCCATTTGTCAACCGAGATGCTAGGCATTGGTGGAGGAAGACGTGGAACCATCCAAGTTGGCATAGTCAATTCGATTTTAGCATAAAATTTAAACCAACTTATCTTCATGGAAATAATGTTCATTGCGCCTTTTGTCTGATGTGATTAAAGTGCACAATCTGTATTGCGTTATGAGTATGACTCTCCACCTGTATGCCTCATAACAACCAAGACATACATTTCCCTAAATGTTCACCATCCACAGCAGGTGACCCAGCCGGTTTCGAATCCGGCGCACTTTTTGGTTGGTTATGCGCAATGTTGCCAACAGAGATCGTCCATCATCCGAAATAATTTCCTCTAAATTGACGGACTTGTTCTGTTGGCTCCACCACCAGATGAGCAGCAACACCGTTCGTGGCCAGTCGGTTGGCTCCCCTGGCACAACAAAGTACACCCCCTCCCCTCCCCTCCCCCTCTCCCCCCCACTACCTACAACCATTGGCACCCCTGATTCCGAGTAAACAAACTGTTGCGGCGGGATGCCGGTATCCTTTCTGTCGACAGCCGTGAAGTTAACATTTCTTCCGCCTGGCGGCGCTGGAGGCCAAAGGGACCCCGCAAGGCGCGCTGCTCAAGTGGATGGTGACAATAGGCAGAGAGGGGCGACCACGGGTGGCCCACGTTGCTGGCACAGCGGGGGGCGGGGGGGGCGGGGAGGATTCCAGTATTTTACATGCCCAGGATGTCTGCTAGCCCTAAGGTCAGCATCCCAGAGGAATCAGACGTAATGCCAGGGTCAAGGTTTGCACTCCAGACGTTCATCTAGACTAGAGTCTTCCTTATTACCAAGAGCTCTAACTTGTTATTACTTATTACTTATTTTTAATTACTGGGTTCAGCCATGTTAAAAAGCAGGACCAACTCGAGTGCATACTTTGCATTCCAAGGCTCAGTTTGGAGTGCAGACTTCAAAGTAACAATAACAACAATAATTTTGGAGTGCAAATAGCACCTTATTTGCATCCAAATATTTCGACCCATGTATTGTGAGCCCAATAATAACTAGCATTTGGGCTGCTTCCAACACCCTTTTTACTATCCTTTCCTATTAATTTGAAATTGGAGGATTTAGATTTCTTCTTCCACCTCCTCCTTTGTTGAAGTAGTAGTTATATGACTTATCATTACACTCTTCCTGAAATGCTTTCTTACAGTAGTGAATGATTCAAGGTTAAACTGGTTTCCATTCTTGTGTAGGTTCGACAACTTGTGAGTGGCAGGGTGCACAGGGGTGCGATTATGCAAGGTGAGCCACAGAGGGAACCTAGAGTGGGAACAAGTCCCATTTACTAACACTGGGTCACCATGGGGTTTACAAAGTAAGCTTCGAAGTATTGAACCCTGCTTTTTCTGCTGCAGCCGTTGGCCAGGTACCAGCCAACACTGGTCCAGCAGTTGTATGCACTGTGGGATCTACTAGTGCAGGGCAGCTAGGGCAAACTTCGGTACTGTATGTTCAAAACATAAATTATTGTCTGTTGCAGTGGATTGAGTGGCTACGCCTGAAAGGTGCATCTGCTGGTTGAAGAACTCCAACACCTCGTACTAATTTATTTATTTTTAATTAGCATAGGCCTATGCCAGGCTCATTCCATTTCCATTATTTTGTCAGCATACTTTTACCTCAGTCACTTCAGCAGAAATGTTTTGAACATACAGAAGTCTGCCCTGCCCTGCACTAGTGGATCCACAGTGCATACAACTGCTGCTGGACCAGTGTTGCCTGGCCAACGGCTGCAGCAGAAAAAGCAGGGTTCAATATTTCGAATCTTACTTTGTAAACCCCATGGTGACCCATTGTTAGTAAGTGGGACTTGTTCCCGCCCTAGGTTCCCTCTGTGGCTCACCTTGCATAATCGCACCCCTGTGCACCCTGCCACCGTCCGACCCCACTGACAAGTTGTCGAACCTACACAAGACGAATGGAAACCAGTTTAACCTTGAATCATTCACTACTGTAAGAAAGCATCTCAAGAGGAGTGTAGTGATAAGTCATAACGACTACTTCAACAAAGGAGGAAGGCACTCTAGATGAAAGTCTGGAGTGTAAACTTTGTCCCTGGCATTACCTCTAATCCCTCTGGGATGCTGGCCTTTGGACTAGCAGCAAGAGTAAATAATTATTTACTCTTGCTAGCAGACATCCCGGAATTTTCCCCTCCACTGTGCCAGCAACGTGGGCCGCCCGGCTCTCCGGCCTATTGCCTATTGCCTATGTGTGCCTATTGTCGCCTTATGCGCCTATTGTTGCCTATTGTTGCCTTATGTGCCTATTGCCGATCGCACTTGAGCGCAGCCCGCCATCTGCCGCCATCGCCGTCCGTCCCGCAGGCCGGCAGCGCCGCCAGGCGGCTGGCCGGGAACTTCACGGCTGTCGACAGAAAGGATACCGGCCGGCGGGATAAACAAATTCTCCCCATTCCAGCTGACTAACCCACCAGTCCTCCCCAGGGTCACCTCCATGAGTGCCTCCCCCACCTAGACCTAGGTTAGGGTGGGGGAGGCAACCATGTAGGGGACCCTGGTCCTCCCAACCTAAAAATGCCCAAATTTTCACAACAATCGCCCATTGAATTGAAGTGATGCAAAACCCTACATCGAATGTAAAACAAATCATGCATTTCCCGAGAAACCATTGTTATTGTTTCTCGGGAAATGCATGATTTGTCATCCTTGTCCTCCTCCCCAAGCAAACCTCTTGAGGATAAACGATGGACCACCTCCAAAGACAGACGTCCGAACAGCAACGACCTCCCTGGACGACTGATTGTTGACAAGTGATTGTTGATTACAATGGACCTGTTTGGGGGTGGGGGTTACCCTTGGCAACCAAAACAAAAGACGAGCCGATCGCAAGCTGCCATTTTGTTGTTTGGAACACCAATGGTGCCAATAATAATCCACCCCTCCCCCCCCCCACTCCCCCACCTTAGTTGACAAACCACTGACAATGTAGCCATTGTTTGGAACACTCCTCCCGTTGCCAAGGGAGACCGCTGCATCCAAGATGATGGATCAAAAAAACAATGGTTCCATTTTTTTTTTTGACCCCTTGACGCCATAAAGTGGACCTGGTTCGGAACCGGTGTCCTATACATGTCCAGATGTCCTGCGTAATGGCCCCCCATTGTTTTGAGATAATTCGAAGGCGTCAAGCATAAACAATTTCCCCTCCTCTCAGAAGCAGCGTAAATACGATTTTTTAAAAAATAAATAAAACGCAATTAAAATGAGTGGTAAGCACGCACCTTATGGTTGATGCAGACCACGTACACCTGCTGTCTATGCGGGGCACGACGACGGGTCTGGAGGACACAGCTAGAAGAAGTGGGGATAAACAGTCGGCCAGGTATAGAGAGGAAGAGCTCTTTTCACGTCCGAACTGGGCCGCTCTCAGACCACGACTGCTGCCAAACTGTTCCATTGTTGGGTTGAGGTCGATGGAAGGGGGAGTCTCCCAATTGGTCCTCCAGCCTCCTGCCCCGCCCACTCACATCGAGATGGGCCAATCAAAAAGTTTGTTTATAGAACGGAACAGGGTGGCCAACCTCTGGAGACGTTCGAATTGGTTGTTTACAACAGTGGGCAGGGTTGCCAATATGACAATGGAAACCATGGGAACCCGAATGTTGCTCCTTTTCCCCATTAAAAAAAATGAGAATAATTAGAACGCCGAGTAATTGCTGCAATTAATTGGTGTGTATGCGTATCCCATTGCGTAACAATTTAACCAAGCAGTTCATTCCATTGGACCATTGAGCAGAGGCTGTCACTGTCACTTGAATAGTGCATAGCGACATGAGATGCTCCGTTTGAAAGCAGTACTTACTCTCAGTGCGACATGTTGCCATTGACATCCGATATGACATGTGTCCAACAGGACCATTAGGCTGAGGCAATGACAACGCACAATGACAAGAACTTTAGGAGCAGTGCCAGTGCAGCAAGACTGCTCTAATGAATTCCAACAATGACCATCTTCGTATACACTGTATTGTTGGTACAATTAGTGTCCGCCATCGTCGAATTGCACCCCACAAATTCAGCAGGAGACGGAACAATGCTTCGGTTTGTGGCCGGTTCATGTCTGACCAACTGATCGTGGACACCCAGTGCCCTCTTGTGGTAACCCACGATGTTCGAGGCCCTTCTCCGGCTCATCTTCACCACCGTCTTGCCAACATGTCCAGGGTGGGAAGGCCTCTTGTTGTGGAACAATCGGGCATTCGAACCACTTATTGGAACTGTTCTAATTTCGGACCGATTGGACCGAACAGACTTGAGTTGAAACCTGATGTGAAGAGAAGCAAGTGCGTCATGTTTTTAATCACAACATGTGCTCGAAACTACAAAGAAGTCTGAAAGAAGTCCTGCGGGACAACATTTTGAGCGAAGAGAGGTCAATGCTGGTGGCCAAAACAGCTCGAGATAATTTTTTCTTCTGGATCCGTGACTCACATGTTGACCACATGTTGCTTGAACACCCTGTAAACAAGATCAAGTACAAGTCACTCCTCATTCTTGATCACACAAAAATCCAGGTCAAGTCAGCCTGTTTCTTCTGCAACGAAGGACATCCGGCCATTCAAATCCTCAATGGTCAATTGTTCAAAGATTGGTGCACAAATTTCAGAGGCAAGTTCCTCCGTGGAGTGTACGACCAACGTAACTACCAGGCCACACGATGTACCCAGAATGATTACCCAAGCATGTGCTTCGTGTCCGATGCCCTCAACTTCAAATGGAATGTCACTTCGCCTAGGTGTTCAGAAACTTGAGCGTCATCCTCCATTATCTGCATGCCTTTCAGACTGGGAAACTGGACTTCGTACCTGACTTTGCCCAGCTGGAATACACCTTTGATGACTTCGACTTTGCTACTCCGTACGAGAACAGCCGGATAACATTTATGGCAAGGAAACCTCGTAGGATCCGGAATCTGTTCATGTTCATATCACCTTATCAGCTGATGCCATGGATCATGATCATTGTTTCTATCGTCATCTCCAGCCTGTTTCTTGTCCTTCTAAGGTTCAGACAGTACCGGACACTATTCTCGACAATTCAGTTTCTCTCCAGAGCTCTCCTGGAACAATACCCTAGTAGAACACCTGAAGTGCCTGAATTCCGCATGTTCTTCTCAATGTGGTGCTTCTTCGTTCTGATCATCGGAACAGGTTACAAAAGTAAGCTCTTCGACATCCTGACATTCCCACCTAAAGAAGTGGTGCCCACCACCATACTGGAGCTCCTGGAATCGCAATACTCCAGAATAGTTTACGACCAGACTTACCTAGCCTTGGTGGCCAACGTGGACAGAAACACTGAAGACAAATATTACGAATTGTTGAGTCGTATGATTCCAGCCACCTTGAATGAGATGGACATATGTAGCCAATATGTTCTTGACAACGATTCTGTTTGTGTGCACACAGACGAATTTTTGCAGAAGATTATGAGTAACTCGGAGGCCTTTCATATCGTCTGATTCGCTGACCATGTATCATACTACTGTTCTCTGGCTGTTCCCAAAGGTGACGTTTGCGCTGATAATTTTAATTTTTATTCGCAATTGTACTACAATATTATTGGCCTCAAAACTAAGCAGGATCGATTTAACCAGTATTTGGATATGATTAACGCTGCCAAATTTGAATGGATGAACAGTTTTGTAGACGAGGGTAATTGTGAAGCGTTTTCGCTTAATCGTTTGGGCCAGGAATTTTCGATTCTTTTTGGCGGATTTATTCTGAGTGTCGGCGTCTCGCTAGCAGAACATCTCGTATGCAAATATAGCATCTGTGTACCTACATGTAGCCATTGTACAATTAATACTTAAGAGCCACATGTTAATGCGCAAAAAATTGTAACTTTGATCTATTCCATACATTTCGACATCTTTGTCACTTATAGTTCGTAATAAACACTTGTAAGGATAGTTGAAAAAATAGGCAAAATCAGTGCCAACAAAAACGTTAAACATACTTTTTTTTGGTCAGTCTATCTTGTACGCGAATGTACAGTACAATAATGCAAAACCACAACTTAATGTTCTCAGAGTAGGTCTATTTACATTTTTCTTGATTGTAATTACTGATCATATGTAAATGTACCTGTTAAAGGTCCAATTGTTTCACCTATCTGCCCTACTTTTTTTAAATTTTCCCTGTAAAGCAGCAGAAGAAGAAATACACTGGAAAATTTTATGCAAATTTAAATGCAGAATTACATAAGCAAAAATGAGCTAAATTGAATTTTCACTCTCTCAAGAAGAGGAAACATTTTTCAAAAAGCTCACCAATCCTCTTGCGCACTGGAAGAGACAAAAACAAACGCAAACATCGCATCCCGAGTTTTGATGGTGACCATAAACATCCGAATTTAATGAATCTTTAAATTTAATTGACATGACATATAAATAGGAAATTATTCAGAGCAATTGAACTGAATAATTAAGAATCAGCAGTTTCAAGAACTTAAATTAAAATCAGTATAATTGGTGATTGAAGGTACTGTAAACTATGCAAATGGGGGATATAATTGACTGTAAATTATTGAAAGTAATTACAGCCTGATTGCAAATTGAATTTGAAGTAATGCGTAATTTAGTTTCAGAGTGAACGGTCACCATCACAGACCTGCTACTCAACTGACACCTAGCAAAAAATCAATGCAATTATCTTTCAAATCATTTCAAATTATTTCAGCGCAAGAAAATTTTAATCCAAATTTTACACTTTTTTCTGCCAAAATGACTGCTTTAAAATTCCTGACATCTGAACGGTGATGAGCTGATATGGTACCTCGTGTTTAAAGTTGAAAGATAAGACACTATGCGATGGCAAACTCGTATATGGTTCAGAGCGCGTAAGGCACTGCAGCATTATGGTCTGACTATACTTTTGTGACTTTTTTGGAACTTTTCATTACTAAAAATGACAGTAAGGGAGAATGTCAAAATTGCAGTTGCTCCTTAAAAGAGAACATTCTGACGATTCAGAAAAAATATATAATCAAACTGCAGATGTAATTACTGTGGGTCATGTGACGATGTGAACTTGGAAAATTTCTTAAGTGGCCCATAACTGTATGGTTTACCCTAATATCAGGCTTCCAGTCCTCATAAAGAAAATTAATTAAGAAACTTGCCATGTGCTAAATTGTTATTAATTTTTTCAAGTAGAGCTATCATATAGAACTAGAATCTAGTGCATTACAGGGATGCTTAGTTATTTTTTATGCAAATATGGAGTAGGTTTTTCATCCTTCTGTTAAGTCTTTGTCGGCAACCTGCTTTTGCTAGTTGAAATTCTTCAATAAGCTTTCTCATGGGTTTGCACCAAGTTAGAAGAAGGAAAACCCACCTCTTGCCTCAACTTTCACCTCTTCAAAGTTCTGATTGTGGAGCTTCACTCAAGTGAAAAATATTCCATCATGAAAATCAGATGTCATTTGACACTTGTTGCTTCCCCATGATGCAGTTGCAGCAGCTGCTTACACTCTTCAATACTTTCTTCAGTGGCTTGCACATGCTGAGTATCTGTGAAGCATAAGTCATGACAAGGCTTAAAAGTACAAAATAATATGAAGTGTGGTGGCAGTCTTAAAATTAGTGCGACATGGGCAGACATACACTAATTTTGAGGTTCATGCTGCAACTATGAGCTTCACAACTAACCTCTTCTCCTAATGAGATCCTCAATAGCACCGACAACCATCCGATCCAGCTAAATCCGACAAACACTCAGCAATACATAGAACACTTCGACATCTAGAAAGACGCCATTTTGTGTGGCATGTTCTGACCGCCGTAACTTGAACCGTTTTAGAGATGCACTCGTGCGGCTGACACGTGCTGTTTTTAAAAAAATAAATGATTTTAATTGCGATATTTTTCACCAGTAAGTTTTTTGTCCCGAGTACTAATCATTGCTCCAACAGTTTATAAACTACTATAAGATTTTCGCTCATTCGGCTCAACGGTCAACACCGTCCTGTCAACACTGAAGAACAGAGGCCTGTTGGAATATTGGTTGCAGCCGGGTTCAGCTCCCTCCTAAAGTTGATGCCAAAATCGAAACGAGGAGATGGTTGCGGGCTCGGCCGCCAGATGCGGAAGAGGCAACATCTAGTCCTGTTTTTCTGGAAGCGCATATGGTCTTGCATTACTACTACGTTCATTTTTCTGCTAATATGTGACAGAAAAAACTGAAATTGGTGCCCGATGTGTCCTACTACATTCATTCAAATGTCGTATTGTATTCAACTACGATCTACCTTGGATCTACGGACTTGTCATGCCAAAAATAAATACCGTACCTTTCAGTAGCGGCGTTTCAGTTCCCGCCCCGCCGCCCACACGCGTACCAAGATGATGTGCTGTACATACGATATGAATTATGTCGTATATGTGATCCGGGCCCTTTTGAGTAAACTGAAAGAATTATTTGTTTATTACCTACTATTTGATAGACTTGATATCTGTTGATATACACACTGTACGCACTACTCAAGCTATTTTTGGTGAATATTATGATCGCATGGTATAGACGGCGCGCGGCGGGAATTCTCTTTCCCGTCGATTCCACATCCATGTTCGCCCGTGTTCGCCTATATGAGATCATTTACCAATCCACAATATAGACATCGTGACCAATCTGATGAAGAATGTCTCACATGTGACATCGGGTGCTCAGCACCTGGAATCAATTTCTCCGAAGATGGGCGGGCCGGAGGAAGTTAGAAATTCCCCGGGCTCCCAGAAGGTGTTGTAGTGTGGTAAGTAACAAGCACTTGAGATGTAATAATCACTGAGATGTATTAATCACTACTTGATACACTTGGATATTGGCGGAGGGATGTGAGGGTGAGTGTGTCTGATCAGGAGGAGGTCTATTGTCTCACTCTGGATTGGTTTCTCCCTGGTGATGCACAATCTTTCCCGCCAGGCGGCTCTGTACTACAACATGTTTTTTCTTTTCAAAAAACAACAAAAACAAAGTCTGGATACATACTACAGGTGGCATCTTTCAATCAACCTTGATGTTCATAGTCTTTCATCCACCTAGGAGGACGGATCTGCCTGCCACTTCTGGTTGAACACTGCTGACCATCGCTGCTTGGCACAGGTTGGGTTGGTGATTGGTCGTCAGTCTCATCACCTTCCTCTGGATCCTCTTGTAGCTGTGGCAGCTCCGGTGCAGGCCTAAGGTGTACTCTATTGCGTCTAATGTTCTCGCCATTATCCTTGATGACATGGTATGAACGTGGTGTGTCAGCAGGCTTCACTACCCGTCCGAGCTGGCTTGGTTTCTTGTCTTGGATCCAGACTCGCTGTAGGGGTGTCAGGTCTGGAAGAGACCTTCTCTTTTCTTCTGTTTGTCTCCACTTATTTTGTTTCTTCTGCAAAACGGCACGGTACGCCCCGTGGTCTATCTTGGTGGGGGTTAAGGTTTCCAATGAAGGTATAAATGCATTTAGCTTGCGGCCATTGAGTAGCTCCGCAGGAGTATATGTAGTTCCAGGAATAGGGGTTGTGTGGAGATTT
>KZ539343.1:0-12344 GCA_000934665.2 Catajapyx aquilonaris
CTCCGCCCCAGCAACCGGAACCTCGCAAAATACTCATTAAATGGGCCGTGGCCAGAAACAAATCGCGCCATGTGCCCATGAACGTGTCTGTCCGTGCAATCTGCCGTGCAATCTGTCCGTGCAGGACAATAACGATTACTTTGCTTGTTACGCAGCAAGTAGTCTGAAAACGTTCCATGATGATCTGCAGGGAGAAGCCCACCGCTAACAGACCGTCCCTCCACAGGGACAGCCAGGGAAGCTTATTCTGGCCCAGTGCTGGCCCCTAGGGCCTAGTTTGCCCCCTGCCTTGCCCTCAGGTGAGTCCCTTCCCTTCTCACCATGTATTCTATTCACTACCGAAGCAGTCGGCGTAGGGGTTAGAGCGACCGACTGCTAATCGGGAGGTCCCGGGATCAAATCCCGGCACCGGCAATCCTGGCCGATGCTTTCTGTGGTTTCCAGGAGAATTCCGGGATTGATCCCATAGAACGGCCACAGCCGCTTCCTTCCCCCATAAAGAGTGAAGTAAAAATGAAACTAAGAGTTCCAGACAAAAAAAAAGTGGGATGTACTCCCCACCCCCACCTAAAAAGCTGCTGGCTTCTAACGGGGTGTGAATTTTATTCACAGGAGTGGGTAAAAAAACTCACTGACCACAGCAAATTGACCTGTAGAATAAGCAAGAGTTACAAGGAGTACAATGCTGGAGAGCGCAAAACAGGCTGGCAGTATGATTTTAAGAAAGATTATAGGTTCCAACACAAGACAAAATGCACAAGGACAGTCGTGGACCCTAAACCACAACAATCACAAAGAATACCAACGGCAGTTCCAACTTGAAGGTTCACGTTCTGATGTAAAATCAGGTAGCTTATGTATGTATAGCCTTCATGTACAAGGGCTGCTCAAGAAATTCTCAGATTTTTATTCTAGTGACAGAATGCACCATTCAATAAAAGCAGAACAGGGGGCATTGGGAAGAGGTGGCCTTTTTTTGTTTGCCCATGGCAACGGCTTTGTTGGTGATTACCACGGAAACAGGCTGTGCGAAGAACGGGCTCTGCTGTTAGTTATTAATTAATAATTAAATTTTTAATAATTAAATCATGACTTAAACCAATGAATTAATTACATTGAATCATTAATTCAGCATTCAATTCTACAATATCATTTGTACAATTCAACTGTACACTTCAATTGTACATAAAATTCCACTTTGTTTATTTCATTATGTCTGTTCAATTCCAGGAGAGACTTGAAACACAGCAAGAATAAAGATCATCTGGCCCACCCTTGGCGATGTATTGTGGAACTAAATGGAGTTCATAATCATCAAGTTGACAGCGTACATGCCCTGAGGTTTAGGGATACAGCTGATGAGGTGTGGGATAAACTTGATCAACTGTTCAGGATGGGGCATTCTGCCTCTTCAGCACGCCACTCCTTGGAGACTGCCTTGCAGCTTGACCATCCAGATGACTGGCCTACTTACATGGCGGATACCAAGTATCTTCCAACACTGTCTGCGGTGAACAGCTACTTTCGAAAAGTTTTCTTTGCAGAATATGGAACTCGGTCTGGCAAGGATGCCATTGTTGATCTGGAGAAATTTCTGGAAAAGCGCAGTAGCACAGCAGAAGGGGAAGGGCTGAAATATGTGGTAGATTTCACCAGTGAGGGGCACCTGTATGTTTGCCTGTGTACATCTTTGATGTCAAGGATACACAAGCATGTTGTGCAATGTTCTGAAATCATGTATGTTGATGCCACAGGTGGGCTAGATAAGTCCAATCACCACCTGTACTTATTTATGACATCAACACCAGTTGTTGGGGGTTTACCCTTGGGAATTATTATCACGGACTCGGAGAAACAGTCAGTGTTTGAACAAGCCTTAGAATCACAGATAGAAAAGTGCTTTCCAGCATCATATCCACAGCAGGTTCATAAAAACAAATGAAGTGTGGTTAAGGCGACATCTCAATTTAGTGGCGACGCAGATATCTCTCAGAGACAGACCGGGCCGACCGCAAAAGCCATTCCAGGAAAGCAGCGACCGCACAAAAAGAAGAAAGGTGGATGCACTGTGCTCCACGCCTGAGGCAGATGAGCTCGCATATGTCACTCAAAAGAGTTTGAGGGCTTCTGGTTCTCGAGACGCAGCAGATTTGCTAAAGGAGGCAACAACAACATCGCCTGACAGGGCAAGAAAAATCGAGAAAAATCAAGAAAGTGTGGAAAGCAAGCAGAAAGCCGCAGTCTTCCCAGGTTCAACGACTCTCCGCAGACCAAGCTTTGTCATTAATCATCGAGAAAAAGATGACTACACATCAGTACGAGCTAAACAGGAGCATTCTGAAGACTCAGGCAAATGCTGACGTGTATACATCATACAAAAGTGTACTGGCAGCAAAAAAAAGCGTGCTATCCAGAAGAGCATCAGTTAACACATAAATCCGCGGAGGTGTCAGTGCAAGCTTTGGTGGACCATACAGCTATGAGACTTCTGAAGTACCAACAAGAAGTACTAACTTCTGTAGACTGCTTGCGGAACTTTGTATTGATACCATAGTGGGGTTGCATACAAGCAAAGGTTCGAAAGTGGGCACTGATAAACCGACGAAGATTTTTGTTTGTTAGTTCGCTAGTACCGATTCAACTGTTCGGGGGTAACTGACGACCACAAGAAGATAGTAGTGTGGCAAAATCCACGCCCCTCGTCAACAAGATACTGCCGGCCAATTAGGTTCGTGTTTTAGGAATGCGAAACAGTGATTGACAGGGAGTGTGGCCATATACAAAGTCAAGTCGAGTCAGTAACAGCGACAGAAGCAGTCATCAATGAAAAAAGGCTGACAGTCAGACATGAAATGGTAATGACAATGGTGGACGGCAAGATCTGTAACAACTTGACAAACAGAAACAAGAACGAGGAACGTAAACGAGTACTACAAGTTCAGCACGAACTTCATTTGCGTCAAGCTGAACTTGCGAGAACCTCAAAGGCAAGTGACACAGCACTGAGTAAAGTGGACAAGGCGCACCATGTCTTCACATTTGACTTGCAGAAAACACTGCCCACACCAAGCCTTACAACCAATGTTGTATATTACAAGAGGCAGTATTCCACATACCACCATTGGAGGAGTCTTGGTTTACTGTCCTCCTCCAACACTCCTCCAATGGCTGGTTTCACCAAGCACGTTATATTATAAATCCTACCTCCTCCTTGGAAAATCCTTACTTTTGGTTGTTGTCAACAATTGTTATAATTGAAGTTCTCAATTATAACCAGGTTGGTGAAACCCAACCTAAGGCAGTGTCAGTACTGGTTTAGAGTTAATCAGGAGAAATGCCCCCGACTGTAAGACAGACACTAATGGCTTCCAGGGTGTTATTTGATTAATAAGGGAGGGTAGTAGATAATATTGATCAGAAGTTACCCTCTAACACCCTTCCTGATTATTTATATTTGTCAAGCATTTATTTTCTGATCTATGTACTAATGCAGTTTTTTCTTGCCATTCCAAAGAAAATCTGCAAAAAGGAAGAGGAGGCCTGCTCCCCTTTCCAAGTATGATGAGGAGGCTCTAGATCTACTTAAAAAGAAAAACAAGCAGGAGATGAGGTAATACGGAAGGAACATGCTTTGAAGACTGCACTACAAAATGCAAAACTAGCTGTTGAGGAGCAGCGGCGAGAGTACTATGCACTGAAAACCCGCCTCCTACAAGGAGAAGGGACGGATGGGATGGATGTCGGTATTTGAAAAATCAATAAATGAGAACAGGCATTTTCAGTAATTGCATTTTGTAGAGAGGGTAATATCACATTGAGACCTGCACTGTGAAAAAAATCCGTTTATTTACGGAAAGAGTTGAGTTAAATACGACGGAAAGGTTCCGTGTTGTCCTTCTACGGAAAGTATCAGTAATAGGCAAAGGAAGGAATCTATCCGTATTTGGGGACGGATAATTTCCGTAAAATACAACCACAAACGTAATAATTCCGTAGTCCAACTGACAATATACCGTACTGTACCAGTACCCAACGCCGCAACATGCTTTCACCATCCATGCATCACACAGTAGAGTGACTGTACGTACACTGTTAATAAAATTGGAACCAAGATGGTGCCAAGTGACCCTAATTTGGTGCCAAGTGACCCTAAGTTGATGCCAAAGGGTCCACAACTGGTGTCGTATGGCACCAGATTTGGTGCCTTACCACGAAGGGTGCCAAATGGCACCTTACTTCATGGCCTCAATTGACAGCAGTAGGTGCCAATTGGCACCATATTTGGAGCCATTGCACTAAATGGTGCCATGTGGCACCCATCTGTGCCAGTTGGCACCAATCACCAAACAGGACTTTTGGCACCCAATTTGGAGCCACGGGCACTGAAGGTGCCGAATGGGCCCAAATTGGTGCCTTGCTATGAAATGGTCCCAAATGGCACCCATCTGGGCTAGTTGGCACCAATCACCAAACAGGACCTTTGGCACCCAATTCGGAGTCACGGTTTACTTCCTCGTGTGCTTGTTCTGCCGACCTTCAGAGGTCCTGCAAGTCAGCAAGTGGCAGCGCCATACTGCCACCTGCTGGAAGTTTGAAAAACTAAATACAGTCTTTACCACCTCTCCTCAGGGTCCCAAAAACAGGCATAATGCGGGTGATAATAACGCTTTAATTTTAAAACTAATGTAAAATATATTTTGTCATAATGGTTGTGCATGTTCTGGGCCATGTTTCTTAGTTGCCAGATATCATAAAAATGTCATGAATTTAGCAAATTTTTTTTAGCGAAGATGACCAAGGCTCGGAATATGAAGTACCCTGTAACGCGCAATCTAATGCAAAAACCAAAAATCGACTGTGATAGGGACATCGTTCCATGCTGCGTGGTGCCAAATTGGCAACTTTTGTGATGAGGTCATGAACGATGACCCGTACAGAGTCTCCCGCGAATGTCAAAATTTAGTGCAACTCTTCGACACTAGATGGCTGGTAACGTGGCCCGCTCATTTTCTCCTTTCCCCTGGGCTCCCAGCCCCGCCTTCTCTCCCCAGGGTACACAGGGTCTTCCTCCCCCCACTGTCCCTCTTTCCTGACCATTTTCTTCCCGCAACCCTTACTTTTTTTTTCTTTTCTCGAGGCTCATTTCAGGTTTTTGGATTTGGATGGGGATTCCCACAAGCCAGCCGGCCCGGAGAATAGTCAATGCATTTTTGAAGCCTTTCCCAATGTCGCTGGATAGTTCCAACTAACCATCAGGACATAGCATGGGGGCCCCCACTACCTGCTATAGTGCTATGCATACCTATCATATAATATCATACTAACACGTTTATGCTCTGCACTACAGACTGCACTATGAATGTATTGCAGACGATTTTCGTCGCGTAGAAGTCCCTAAAATGATTTTCACGGAGATAGTCGTAAAAAAACCAAATTATACTGCTACCGGCCAACGGTTAATCTGATTTAATTATGAAATAGCTGGTACGTTAAAATATAGGGAATGATTATCTACATTGAGACCCCCCNCCCCCCCCCCTTAAGTTCCATCGAAAGGCTTTTCCGCGTGTGGTGTTCACGATACCTCCTCAAGCCTTTGTTTGTCGCCTCCTGTCCGAAAGTCCCTAACCCTGTCTTTGGTTTATTTCCCTTCCGGTAAGTTCAACCTTACAGCGGAACAAATAAAAGAGAAATCATTAGTAGCAATTAATGGACTCTGGCCGACTACTGATAAAATTATTGAAACTACGAGACCTCCAAACAGCTATGAAACTGTTTCAGGCGCATATCACTCCAATAATAATGTACAATGCCCATATTTGGGGCCCAAATCAGTTAGACACAATAAATCAGATTCAAATTATTTTATTTATTTAGAAACAGGCATACTACCACTTACAACCAATTTGGTTAAAACGATTATCAGGAACATTGAAAAGTTAATAAACACTGATAACAACAGACTTGTGAAGGAAGCATATATATATATATATATATATATATATATATATATATATATATATATATATATATATATATATATATATATATATATATATTCACAAGAAATAAACTTGAAGAACCCATTAATCAGAGACAACTGGATATTCGCATGTAAACATTAAGTTCAAATGAATGATATAAATTGGGAAGAACTATTCACAAACTCACGGTCAACACTTGAAATTTTAAATTTAAACGTAAAAAACAATATCCTCAAAATGTTACAAAATACTTCAAGATATCAACAGTATGCTACAAAGATATTAAAGACAGTCATGACCAGGAAAATTATTTAACATATGGTTTACCAATAGTACAAACGAGAATGATAGCAAACCTAAGAAACAATTCAAAGTATTTACGATTGGAAAGAGATTCAATCAAACTTTTTGACGAAGATTTCTGCGAATGGTGCAATACGCAGGAAACATTGGCAGCATATCATGTAATTTATTAATGTAGATTCTTTTCATCGGCCAGAGCAAGCAACTTGTATGACCTACCAACATACCCTCCATCACATTACCACTTACTTTACCTAGACATAACGAAAGAACATAATATTTGCTTTATTTGAGTTTTTCCAAAATGTCAACAAAAAGTTAAAATTTGTAATGTAATAAAGGATGGCATGATTTGTGTCCCCCGAATCAGGACAAAATGTACTGAACTAGGGGTATAGAAATAAATAAATAAAATAATAAAATACACTCACACAATATAAACAACAGGTGAGCAGCTGAACGCAGGCTAATAATACAATAAAAATAAAATAAATAAAATGAAAATGAAAATAGACTCCTTCAAGATTCAATATTGAGTCATCTTTTTATTGACCCCATGCCACAGAAAGACGCAAACTGGAGCCTCTGGCTGCGTCTGGCGCCCATTGGCGGGTGTCTCCTTGGGAGGAAAGCTGGCGGGTTCCTCCAAGGGTTCCTCTCTCTTGGAATCTAATGCCCTCTTCAATAAATTTGTTTGGACTCGCCTTTCTTCCTTCGCCTCTTGCAGAAGACGGATGGTCGTCTCTAGCAAGATATTTGCTGTAAGAGACATTTAAATAATATATTGAACTTCATTCAAGAATATAATTACAAATAAGTACCGTACTGATGCCGAGTAGGCTAATCCATACCACAGCAGTAGTGTCATGGGGTCTTTTTTGACCCCAAGCTTACGAGAATTGACAGTGTCAAGTTACTACCCAAATGCCTTTGTGTATTCCTCAAACATATCTTTGCCTATCTGTTAATGTCTTTGAAAATGAATTTAAAAAATCAGGGTCCTCAACCTACCAAACTCATTATATCTTCTGCGTGGCCTGACCAGTCACCAGAAGAGTCATTGTAATGGTCATATGAGACGGCTAGGCACTAACTAGTCGTCGCTGGCTACCCCATGTCTGGGATTATGCCGTGATGTTATGAATGAATGAATGAAAAGGGTCCTCAAAAAACAGCTATAATCACGGTGGGGTGCGTCTGGGGTCAAAAAAGACCCCATGACACTATAGTTACGTTTGGATTTCTCATTACTCTAGCATTCACATCTTCAAAAAAAATGAGCCTCTTCTAGTCTTTCATTCATAAGATCAGTGCAGTTTCCTGTTTTTGAAAAAATATTTGAGCAGCTTTTGTAAGGTAATGTGTTGCAAATTAGAGGCTATCGGCTATAGGTCTCGGCTATACCGTATACGCTAATAAATTATTGAAGACCGCTAGGGAATATGTTCTTCATTTGAGACCTTCTACATGGTAGGTGTTACGCAGAAAAATGAATTTTTATGACACTTATCGGAGGTCAAAAAATTCCCCCTGTGAACCCTGGATAGTGCAAATCTTTGTCAATCTAATGATATATTTGAAACTTAGAAATCGCCGTTTGTGTAATCATAACAACAACAACAACAACAACAACACGACATTTCCCTATGAGGGGTAGTCAGCGATGAAGGGAGATGCAAGCTAACCCAACATATGAACTAATAAAACACATGAGAAAGAACCTAAAAACAACCTGTAATCATAATTAAGTTAATTGCACACTCAGTTATCTCAGCCATTTATAATCCGAATTACTTCCCGAATGTATCGAAGACAAGCCAGAAATCTGCGTGATAAAATGACACAGTGCTCTATGACACTAAAAATTTTAAACGTATTTAAAAGTACCGCCGTCTATTCCCGCCAGAAAGCGGGCTGGGTACTTTTCTATTAAACTGACTAAAACAATACTTTTAAAAGTTTTAGTGTAATAGAGCACAGTGTAATTTTATCATGCACATTTTTGGCCTGCCATCGATACATTCGCAGAAATGTGGGAAACCATTATGCTTTGATCTACGATGATTATGGTGCAGAAGCGGCATGGTATATAGTTTCAGTTAGTAAAGCGAAAGTAGAAGTGCAAAATAGTCTCATACCTTTTTGACACTCTGTGCACTGCTGTTCCGGCTTCCTCTCTGCTGCACTTGTCGATAGCGATGAAGGACACTTAGGTAATAACTCCAAGGTGAGCTCTTCAATTTTTTCTTCACCGTCACCTGATCGTATTGACATCAATGGACTCGGTGGTCGAGATAGGCCAAATGCTATCAAGGTGGCCTCATCAATGTCCGTAGTATCCGACTCGGAAGAATCCATGCCGGGTTCAGTTGAGACGTGCTAGCCGTCTGCTACTGGTATAGAACGCGCGACAATTTTGTGACCTCGGCGCGATCGCTGCCTTTTCTCTCCCTTCTGCCATTGGGTGAAAATAACAAAAGGAATGCCGAGATGCTGTATAGAGTTGGCAGGTTGGTGTTGAGTAAGACATACGAAGTGTACTTGCTTTCTACCTGAGAGGTTACTGAGGGATGTTCAATATCATGAAGTGCGACATACTATTAAGTTATTTATGATCGTTATTAACCCTTAACTGGTGCGGTGCAAAAAAAAGTCTTTTCCCTGTGCAGTGGAGTCGATCGGAACGCCACTTTTCCTTTCGGAACGTGGACGCCTTAGGACGTGGAATATTCCAATTATAAAAATATGACCGGAAAATATGATTCATTGACGGGAAAACGGGAATTGACGGGTCACAAAACATGTTCGATTTTCGGCCCTGTTGTTGATTTTGTGACGTCACCCTAGCTCACCTATTCAGGAAACCGATAACTGACAATAACCACAGGACGTGTCTTACTAACCATACAGGGGCTGCTCAAGACCCCGTTCTGATCAAAGCATTCCAACTGTTCAGGAACTAAATAGGCATGTGCCTAAAAATCTGCTGCAGGTTCTTTCTTCCTTTGACGTTTGGCAGCTTGTAACGTGTAAAGGCCATTTCCCCAAAAAAATGTCGCGACATTTTTTGGGGGAAATGGCCTTTACGCTTCTTTAGAGGCATTGAGAAACAGGAAAGGACAGCCGATATCTCCGACAATGGAATTCTCTCTCTTTTTTTGTTTCCTTAGAGATGCTTTTTGATATTGTTGGCGAATGATGGGGAGGCGGTATAGAGTGCCGTGGGAGTTAGGCTCATTTTCGGAAACTGAAACATGCGCCATTAGGTCCCTCGAAAAAAGTAACCCCCGATGAGCTAGTTTAAGGCGGTGTAGGGGCCTTCCCCTGCATTTATATAAGGGACAAACATCCAAACTATCTCATTTATAGATAAAGAAGATTTCCTTTCTCAATACCAACAACAATCTTTGCCAATGGTGCCAAGTGGCCAAGTGTCACGGTAACAGTGGGTAACAATATGGAAAACCTTTTTGTGACAAATAACCTCCGGTTTGGGGTTGGAGGGGGGGGGGGGGGACACCGGACTGTTCCACTATACGGAGCCCGAACTTTGCAGCTGGGGTTGTAATTCTCAAAAGAGAGAGAAAACTTTCTGCGAAAACGGTCAATTTTGAATGTTTGCCAGTAGGTATTCCATTCTCTCTTTTTATTACCCTCTAAAAAACATCCCCCCCACCCCCCACTCTGTCGTCCACTTCCCTTCCTGGTACCATTACCCCAGGATTCTTTGTAGTTGGCGCTGGAAACCCAGCAGGAGAAGGTCCTTCTTTGCCGGCCTCTTTTTCTCCTGCTGGGATTTCCTTCCCTTACCTTACCCCCCTCACTATTCAACGAATACAGTTTAGGGGCCATTGCTTTTTTACAGCCTGAAGTGACCCTTTTATAGACCTTCCTTTGACCTCCCTCAATAAAACTATCAGTCAGTGACACACCTCCCAAAGTTAGATATACTGGGTGGTCTATGTGGACTGAATTGTACTGTACAAATGGCATATGGAATCTACGAACGTGTACAATATGCATTACAAATAGGTGAAAAGAACATTTACCGATGTTTTCGCGGCCCTAAATTTGATTTTTTAGGCTATTTTGTACCAGGACATACAGGGTGTACCATAAAAGACCATCGAATTTAAGAACTTGTGGAATCTGCTTTACAAGTAAGGATATGTGAAAATAGTATTTTACCGTATGTTGGGGGACAATGATTTTAATTTTTAGGCTATACTGAACCCAGACAAATAGCTTGTATCCAAAACACCGTCAAATTTGAGATATCGTGGAATAAATTGTTGCACAGTATAACACGATAGCATTTAATAATAGGCCTATATGTAGGTGAAAGTAATGCTTCCCCAGTTTTTACGGTCGCTGATTTATATTTTGAGGAAAATTCCAACCCAGGCCAACAAATTGTATCATAAACACCATAACCACTCCACAAGTAACAGAAAATAATATACAAAATACGCTGCTCAAACATTCAACATTCTTCTGATTCATCGGAACGCGCCTGCTTTTGACTGATTGCATAATGCTAAAAACTAAATATTTAGGAAAATAAGTACTTGGTCTCGTAGAGCATGGATTTGGAACTGTTAACAGAATATCAATAATGGGTACTTCTTTATTGTAAATCCGAGAAATTTCAACTGGTAACATTCCGCAAATTTTCACAAATTTTGAAGTTCAATAAGGCATACAAAACGCGCTCAGTACGACTCAGTGATGAAATTGGATTTAAGTTGACCTGAAGATAATAGGGAAGCTATCCAAGTAAGATTCAGCTGCAGCGAGCCGCAGCTGAAGGAAATATTCTACGATATTCACTTTCAGGGGCCACTTCATCTTCTTTTTGCACTGAATTACTGCAGTATTAGTATTACGGTGCGACCCCACTTCACAAAATGCTACCTTGGGACATAAATATTATTAGTCCCAAAGGAACCCTGTGGTTTGAGGCATAAAATTTTGAAGCTATACCTACAGGGTGTACCAAAAACTCCATGGAATCTACGAACGTGTACAATAAGCATTACAAATAGCCTAAATAGGTGAAAATAACATTTCCCGATGTTTTCGCTGTCCTAATTTTGATATTTTAGGTTATTTTGCACCAGTACATACAGGGTGAACCATAAAAGACCATCGAATTTAAGAACTTGTGGAATCTGCATTACAAGTAGTCAAGTACGGATATGTGAAAATAGTATTTTACCGTATGTTGGTGGACAATGATTTTGATTTTTACAATTGACATTTTTACTATTTTCACATATCCGTACTTGACTACTTGTAATGCAGATTCCACAAGTTCTTAAATTCGATGGTCTTTTTATGGTACACCCTGTATGTCCTGGTACAAAATAAGCTAAAAAATCAAAATTAGGACCGCGAAAACATCGGTAAATGTTATTTTCACCTATTTGTAATGCATATTGTACACGTTCGTAGATTCCATGGTGAGTTTTTAGTACACCCTGTAGGTATAGCTTCGAACTAACCCAAAAATCGAAATCAGCGACTCTGAAAACATGGGGAGAAGTGTTTTTTACGTACTTAAACGGTTTAGTTTAGGAGCTATCATTTTCTTTTGTGTTTTTCCTGATATTGGCCACTGTGCGCCGGTTCAGAGTTTATGGAGATCAGGAAATTGAGTCTTTCTGTACATGTGACCTACTCTCGACCCTTCGGCTGGGAAATGCAGTGCAGCAATCATGACTACTGTTGTTGATATGATGTGGAGGATCTGTGATAATAAAGCGATTCGCGTCGCGTTCGAGTGTGTATTTTTATTTATTTTATTTTATTTACCCCGATTATAGGGTAGAAACCCTCTGAGGGGGACACTTCGAGTGTGTATGGATGTCGTGGAAGATCAATTTGAGCATATACTGTATTGTGAATAATGCTCGTACATTCCCATGAACTAAGGTAATTTTTACACCAAGCATCAAGTGTCCAGGCAGAGTGGTAAGAAAAATATAACTGATTCTTTATTGAGAGACTACCAAAGTTAAACACCCTGAACTTATGCAAGCTCTGTCAAGCCCCCCC
>KZ539343.1:12355-25346 GCA_000934665.2 Catajapyx aquilonaris
CCCCCCCAAGTGTTAATCAGTCTTGAAAACAATTAATGTGCATTATCGCAGCAGGTTACCATATAATTACGATTGTTTGCATTTAAATTTAGGTGTACAGTATTTTACATTGAAATGTAGTCACGTGAAGGTCAGTAATGAAATTATGTTGGATATTTTCACCAACTTTGATATTGAGATAAATTCTCATTAGTGAGGTGGAGATGTTTGGAAATCATCTAGCGAATGACCTTGACGATTAATCTGATAATGGGGATAATTGAGTACAAATCTTGACACTGTTTTCTTACACCATAAAGTGCACTCTTTCTCTCTATTACGAACAAAGCGTGTAGAAAGGCAGCAAACACCCACCCATCGCCCCGACACACAATGGACCTTTTTCATTCTCTCTGACCCTCTCAGCTCGCACGAGCTGGGAGAGTCAGTGTTGTAAGAGAGAGAAAGAAAAAGATCCATTGTTAGCCTTCCTGGAAATGCACAACAATGGAGACCAATATTTGATTTCTTGTGTGCCAGTAATGGGGGGGGGGGGGGNGGGAGTTATCGTTTCTTTTTTCCCCACTCCCTCGCGTGATTATTGGTCCATCTCTATACCTCACAAAGTGACATCGATAGAGCTGCAAAACCAATTAAAGGTCACATCCATTACTGGTTTGGTTTTCCAATGACAAGCCTGGGACACCTTCGTCAAAAATGGGGAGATATTTGTTGTATATAACAATAAAACAATGGAAGTTTGGACATAAATGAAGTGTTCCCAATAAAGGGACGTCTTGTAGTGCATTTCCGTCAATATTAGTAGGCTGTTTGGAGGTGCAGGTCGGCTTCTATAGTTCGAGGAAGGATCAGGGTCCCCCTTGCTAGCGCTCTGGGAGGTACTGGTCCTGTATGCAAGGAGGGGTATGGGCAGTGACTGGTTGACAAGCAGAAGACGCATTGCATCCTTCTGGGGAAGGCTCAAGAAGGAAAGGCCTTTTTTTGTTTTTTGAGGGGGCAGTAAAAGTTTACAGTGGACCTCCTTGTTTACGACATCCTTCTTGTCGAGCGTCTGGTCCAGGCGTCCAGCTTGAGACAAAGGTTGTCCCCGAGGGCGGGGAGGATATGTTTTTTGGGGCCAGTCGCCAGTTGGTGGGTCGACTCCTAAGTAGCAAGTAATTGCATCTCGCGCCTACATCGCCTACATCGCCGTGCGGGACATAATTATTATATTCTACATATGCAACGTGACAGAGGGTCCAACGAGGAGGAGCACGCTACGCACGCTTAGGAGGCTGATATTGCGTCTGTTGGCCTGGAGGGATTGCTGCTGTGACAGTAAGTATTGTTGTATGCAGAATGCATGAGGGTCAATTCGCGTCAGTTCTTCCAACTTTGGACACTTGGTGTGGCCGATTTGATTGGTTTTCTCATATCAGTTTATGATAAATTAGAGATACTAAAACATTAGAACGAAGAGTTTTGAATCAAACTGTGAGTTTTTGCCGGGTTTTTTTTGTACGGGTGGGGGGATATACTAGCTACCAGCCAATGGTGTGTCTAGATTTGAATGGAGATTTGAATAAGCCAATGGTGGAAGGGTAGTTCTGAAGTATATGGTTGATATAGAATCACCGAGGGCTTTATGTAATTGGGTGGTTCCATTTCAGATCAGGCAGTGAGTGTTGTGGGAGTTAGGTTCATTTTAGAGAGCTGAAACATGCGGCGTAAAAATGTAACCCCTGATGAGCTAGTTTAAGGCGGTGTATAGGGGCCTTCTCATGGATTTCTATATAGCCCAGGAGTTTTAGACAAAAATGAGGCCTAACCCGGACAAAAATAATGTAAAGCTTAAAATTTGCACACAGGCTCTGTTTGCCACGCTGAACAACATATCAAAAGTCCCCGACTCTCCCCTGTCCGCGTCATGTTTTTTTGGCTCAAGTAGTACATAAGTGACACTCGCTTTGGAATTGGCTATAAAATCGAAACTACTCGTCCGATTTTTCTCGGATTCCTCTTAAAATGTTTACAATTGGATGCACAACGTGACTATCAGGTCATCATATCACCTGCAGGTCAAGGTCACGGTGAAAACGCCCTCCAAGTTTGAATTTTCTCCTTGCACTTTTGAAAACAGGAAAATAATCAGTTCTGCACAGCAGACTCTACAAAATGTGTAGGGCGGAAAAAGTTTCCTCGTATTCTCACCTTTACAACGATGTCACTGGCATGTTTGTGTGATCATCTGTTAAAAAACGGTCAAAATATTTCATATCGCTCTTAGCGCGGTGCCATCGTGCTAGTCGGAGCGGTACACTTGGAAAAACGGTATAAAATGCTGCAAATTCTTACAGAAAGCAAGCCACCTTTCACATACGTTCCATAGACTAAGGCGAGCAATTTGATCAATTGCAATTGGCAGCATGCAGGAGGTCATAAGGACACTAGTATGTGACCTATGTTGCTTTCAGGTTCCCAGGGATTTGTTTGTTGGGTCCTGGGGTCAGTCGCCTGCTGACTGAATTTCAGGGTACCCACAGCGAAAAGAGTCAGGGAACACGTCGTCATGAACAGTACCACTTTTGTTTACCAGTTTCATGCAATACCCACAGTTTCCTTAGATCAAGAACGTTGAGTCTATGATTATTTCAAAAAAAAATGAAACCTCCAACACCAGCACATCAGTATCGGAGCATCGAATAACATCACTCTTAGCTCCATTCTGCACTGCATCTTTCAAATTCAGTATTATGTATTTATTTTATTTATTTAGTTACCCCGTTTCAGGGCGCCCTTTTGGGGGGACACTTCTGTCGTTATAATACAATGCATCGGAATTTACATTACATACAATTCGGTCACTCATGATACACGTATACTGGAAGATTCAGGGGAAATACCCTCAAAAGTAAATTCGCTTTCCAACATTATCAAAGAACTCTATTGGCAAGTATTCAAAAAGTAGGTGGGTCTTACCAGGCGGGTAGACACTCAGGTCCGACACAAAGTTTACCCTGGGCGTATTTAAAAAAGGACAACTGTACAAAAATGTGATGCAATGACAAGGCTTCAGGTGAGTTGCACCACGAGCATGGGACCTCCCTCTTGAAGGTAATTTTTTGGTCACGTATGTATAATGAAGTGGATTGATTTCTGAGATTTTCACCTTCATATGCAGTATAATTATTGAGTGATCAGACTGTGATATAAAAAACTGCCAAGACCACTCGGAAAAACATGCCGTAAAATGAGCAAAAACTGATGATTACTTAACTCTCTCACTCGTACAATCTTGAAACTTTTTACGTCCATATGTTTCCGGAGTTCAGCTACAAACACACTCTTGTGCAATTAAGACCACAAGACATTAAAATTCGTAATTGCTGACTTGCTGTACGTATTTGTGTATGTGAAAGGTGGCTTGCTTTCTGTAAGAATTTGCAGCATTTTATACCGTTTTTTCAAGTGTACCGCTCCGACTAGCACGATGGCACCGCGCTAAGAGCGATATGAAATATTTTGACCGTTTTTTAACAGATGATCACACAAACATGCCAGTGACATCGTTGTAAAGGTGAGAATACGAGGAAACCTTTTCCGCCCTACACATTTTGTAGAGTCTGCTGTGCAGAACTGATTATTTTCCTGTTTTCAAAAGTAAAAGGAGAAAATTCAAACTTGGCGGGCGTTTTCACCGCGACCTTGACGTGCAGGTGATATGATGACCTGATAGTCACGTTGTACATCCAATTGTAAACATTTTAAGAGGAATCCGAGAAATATCGGACGAGTAGTTTCGATTTTATAGCCAATTCCAAAGCGAGTGTCACTTATGTACTTCTTGAGCCAAAAAAAACATGACGCGGACAGGGGAGAGTCGGGGACTTTTGATATGTTGTTCAGCATGGCAAACAGAGCCTGTGTGCAAATTTTAAGCTTTACATTATTTTTGTCCGGGTAAAAACCTAAAACTCCTGAGCTAATATAAGGGACAAACAAAGTCTCATCCTTATTTATAGATATAAGATAACATTTGATACGTGCATTTTAGAAATGGGCTATAGAGAAAGAAGGTCAGTTGTATACTGACTGCGAGATTGGCTCAGGGTGGTCAATAAACCTGAGTTGCCGGAACCCACATTGTGATTTGAGTTAGCTGGTTATTATGGCAGTGGTTCCCATACTCTTTTTGTCGCGTACCCATTTTTGGAATAATACATGGTGTTCCACGTTCGTGGGTCACTTCTTGATAACTGATATCATCCGATAGCAGTTATTTAATTAGTTAAGTTAACTACTGCTATCTGGTCATCACTGGCCAACGCATTTATGGGATTAAGGCTGTGACGAATATGAATGAATGAATGAATGAACTAATGCTCTATATTGGGGGTCATGGTTAGGGGCACAACAAGCTATACCAAAAATATCTGCTGTCGGGCGATATCAGTTATCAAGAAGTGACCCACGAACTTGGAACACCCTGTATATTATGTCAATGCAGTTTGTACCCTAAATTCTATCCTGTTACCTGATAATAGTAGGCGAATAGCAGGGGCGGCCATCTCGTTCTTGGGGTATGGTTACATAATTTGCCAGCTGCTTATGTTCACAAATCCACGTAACATTTCCCTTTCCCACAGGTAATCTACAAATTAAACAAGAGTTTACGTGATGTTCCACTGCCCTAAATGCAACTACACTTCAACCAACCGGCGAAAATATGTGGATCACTGCATCCTCCATGATGGAAGCAGCAGATATGGCTTTCCATGTGGGGTTAGAGGGTGTGCGAGAACCTTCCAATCTTATTTCGCATTTCGCCAGCACACTTTGAGAGATCATACAGGGTTAGGTAAAATTGCAAAAAGATATGTCAGTGAAGATGTTGCCATGCGCTGCCCTATTGTCACATGCGAGAAAACGTGCGATAACCTACGTCAGTTGTTGTGTCATTTGCAACATCATCTTCACACACACACCCCTGACGTGCCATGCCCTTTTAAAGGCTGTGACAAGCGCTATTCCAACAAAGGGTCTTTTAAGTCACATGTGCACAGGTGCCACAGGCATGTAAGTGCTTTAAATGTAAAATCAGACTACGTAATTGGTCATCTAGTGCATGAACCTGAAGTCAGTCGTCAAGCTGAACCTGCTGAGTATGTCGATAGTGTTGAGTGTGACATTGTGGTTCCTTCCACTAGTACTTCTGCCCACACTTCAAGCAGTGTATCTTCAAATGAGGGGCTTGACTTAGATTGTTTTGAAAGGGCTGTTGGCAGATTTTATTTGGGACTGCAAATTGAGAAACATGTGCCAGCTAAAACAGTGCAACACATTTATGATAATGTGAGTAGCCTTTTAAGGATCTCAGAAGGACATTTACAAATAAGAATGAGGGCGGCTTTGTCTAAGCACAATGTTTCATCAGATGCCAGTGACAGCATTATGAAAGACGTAGAGAGCAGCAATCTTTTTGCCAACGTGCATTCTGAATCAGGATCATTTGGGTCAGACTACAGTAGACAGAAGTTTTTGAAGTCCAACCTAAAGTTTGTCGCACCACATATCATTAACTTGAACCCTGCAGGAAAGTGCCAAGCAGCATACATTCCAATTCACAAGAGTCTCACTTCCTTAATGGAAGTAATTGATATGGAAACTTTGAGGGCAGAAACTGGTAGGGCACTTGAGATAGGTAGTTTGCTAGACATACATGACGGATCCTGCTACAAGGGTAACGCATTTTTTGCAGCCAACCCAACTGCTTTACAAATTATATTATACCAAGATGCTTTTGAAACCGTAAACCCAATAGGTGCAGCAAGGAAGAAGCACAAGCTTTTAGCAGTGTATTTCACCCTGGGGAACATTCCTTTACACTTGCGCTTTGCCTTGGACATAGTTAAGCTGGTCTTGTTGGTCCGGGAAGATGACTGCAATATGGTGGGGCAGAAAGTGCTATTTGCAAGGCTTCTGAATGACCTTAAAATCCTGGAGGTTTCAGGGATTACTATTGAGGGAAAGTCAGTCCTTGGGTCAGTGTATTGCATTTTAGGGGATAATCTTGGAAGCCATTATATTGGTGGCTTTGTGCAAAATTTCAGTACTTCCACATACTTTTGTCGTTATTGCACGATCACAAGAGATGAGTTTTTGGCAGACGGAACCAACATGGGCCAGGAGAGAACTAAGGAATCGTATGAATGTGCATTGGATTTTCTTAATAGTAATGAACACCTTAAAAATTTTGAAGGCATTCAGAAGTCTAGCCAATTCAATAAACTTCAGCACTTCCATGTCATTAATGGCTTGCCTCCCTGCATTGCTCACGACTTGTTGGAAGGGGTTGTTCAGTATGATCTTGTAGTTTTCATGGAATACTTTTGTGAGGTGAAGAAATGGATGACATATAATGACGCAAACAGAGCCATTATGACATTCAAGCACTTTGGCGCAGATGCCAGAAACAAGATGAGCAACAACCCCTTCCGACGTGGTCAGGTTAAATTCAGTGGGACCGCTGCACAAAGCCGTACTTTGTTAAGACTGCTTCCGCTGATGATAGGGCGCTTCATTGACAACAAGTGCGATGCTGTGTGGGAGCTGCTTCTGTCACTGAGGAAAATTGTAGAGTATGCTTGCTGCCCACTTTTCAGTCACCACGAAGCTGTCTTTTTGCAGTACTTGGTAATCGAGTATCTCCAAATCAGGCAAGATCATTTTCCCACAAAAAAACTGAAACCTAAACACCATTACATGTTACACTATTCTGACCTCATACAAAAATTTGGACCATTAGTTTCACTGTGGACCTTGCGAATGGAGTCCAAACATTCATATCTCAAGTCTACAGCAAGGGCGGGGCGCAATTATACTAACATTGTGAAAACGTGCGCACAGAAGCACCAAAAATGGCAGGCATGCATGAATCAGTCAAGGAAAACGCATCCACTGGTAATAATCAGGTCAGATTTTGGGGAAGATGTGAGCTTCCTGTCTGCAGACTTACAAGATGCAGTGAAGTCCGCTAGTATTAACTTGCAAGGGTCTGTCGCATGCAGCCAACTTAGATTCAAGGGCACTTTCTATAAGGTTGGCCAATATTTTGCGATGATGAGGGAGGAGAGAGGAATTATATTTGCCAAGCTGCACCATATGTTTGTCGTGGGACACGAGACGGTTGTACTGCTTGTGCAATTGTTCCACTCAGAACTGACGGACTTGGGCATGTACCGACTGACAGAGGCATTGGCATGGAAACAATACCAGTGTGTGCAGCTCGCTGATGTAATGGACTACCATCCATTATATGCGTACATGCTAGGGAGAAGGCTCTATCTCCCACTGCACCATTGGATATCTGACAATGACTCTTGCTCAGGTAGACTTCCCTACTGCTACTTCAGTATTCAGAGTATTCATTTCCTTTTTTTCTGTTTTAGGTGTCAGGTAGAATTGCCGGCTTTGCTCGATTACCTTCCACTATATGCGTATGGATTAAGGGGGAGATTGTATGTGCCACTCCACCACTGGATATCAAGCACTTCTTCATTCTTATAAGGTACATTTCATAAAAGTTTGTTGTTTCACATTTCACATTGGCTGTTCTTTTACTTCAGATTCTAGTGGACGAGATGGAAGAGGTCAAAGCACTTATCCGGAAAGTTTTGCCGAATCTGGAGGAAGCTGTCTTTTTGGAGCTGCTGGAAAAGTTTGATGAACTTGGCGTAGATTGTGCGGACTCCTTGCAGCTTCTGCAAGAATCAGACTTGGTGGGCGTTTTAAAACCCATTCAAAGTCGGAAACTACTGAAGCACATAGGAGGTGAGCAAATACTAATCATATTATAAATAGTCATTCAATCAGGCAGCCTGGACAAAAGTAACTAATTGGCCACAGAGTGCTCAGAAGAGTAGCAAGTGCTTAGGCTACCTAAAGCTTGGAGATAGAAAAAGAGAAGAGGGGATTTGAAAAAATGCTTTTAAGTATTTGTATAGCCAGAATTTATTCCTGAGCTTCCATTTTGGCAGTGCTTGTAAAAATATGTTTCTACTTTCACTGGCTTGCTCCAATAAGCCCTGGTAGCGGTTGGTATGGTAGCAATTGAGATGTGCTTCAATCGACGTTGATCCTAGGGACCTAAATCCACTGCAACTTTCATATTCATCAGCAGACAGCAGGCATAGAAATGCAATAGGCCTATCACTTTTGAAATGGCCGCTATGCTAAGTCTGGCTTATGAAGGTTTAAATTTTTTCTTTACATGGAGGTACTGAATCACTGAGGTCGTCAGCACCAGTTGCAGGCCAAGGGCATGAAGCAAGCAATAACAGCTCTCCAAAGTACACAGTGCCATGGGAGAAAATCAACAGTATGACAATGGAAAAGCTGGAGTCTCTGAAGCCTATCACACCACAAGAATACAGGGAGGTAATTCGTGTGGTCGCAGACCACATTCGAGGAATACGCAGGACCCCCGGCAGAAAAAACCTAGTAGATGTCGCTCAGCAAATGAGCAACAAGTTCCCTCACGTGTTCCATGACACTATGCTTGGGGATGTTGTCGGGGAGGGACACCGGCAAGTGTTTATGAAGCTGGAGCACCGTATTGAAAATTGCAATAGGGTGTCATCAGCAAGTAAATCAGGTACAGTACTAGTCATTTCATTTTGCTTTCACGTGTCACACTGGCACATGTGTATGTCTACTTTTAAAGGTCTGATGTGTAGGCTGCAGGTGTAGTGCCATACCTATGGCATTTACAGTTGTGAATGCTCAACATTTAGTAATTATGAAGTCTAGTAAAAAGCATTTACAGACTATCTTTCTCGTTACAACAATCTGCCACAGAAGTGATTGATCATCTAAATTGATGGACATAATTTATACAGAGGGTGTAAACTACAACTTGGTCACTATAAATAATGTTAGATGCTGCTTTGTATAAACATTAGTAAAAAAGTTGTGTTGTAAGGAGTAAACAGAGGAAAGAAGTTATATTTATCACCATAATGACAAACAAAAGTCACATCAGCTTGGAGGAAAATTCAAGCAATTATCTTATTTAGCTCCTTTGTTTTGAATTCTTCATATAATATAGGTATATACCCAAAAGTAGAATGCACCTTCCGTGATTATTTCAACAGTATGCCTAGTGTTCGTATGCAGTGTTCATTTTGAATGACTGTGAGCCTCACTTTCTACAGGGATGCACGATGCAGAACAGGAGTCAGGAACCAGCAAGAAACGGAATAGAGATTCCTACGGTTGCATGGCCTGGTACCCTGAGGAGATGACGGTAGAGGAGAGGGAATTGCAGATGACACTGTTGAATGACCTTCAAGTCATTTACAATGAGAGAGGACAACGGGAAGCTGATGTATCGGATGTTATGAGGAAAACGTACAATATGCAGAGGATTGACATCATTAGCCGCATGGATGTGCATGAGCTGAAGGGGAAGTGGCCCTTTTTATTCAACGTGAAAGGCCTCATCCAGCATTTTGACCATCTTGTCCAGTTCAGCCTTAGTGACAGGCTCACAGGTGAACTGGACAAGAAGGGCAAAATGGTGGTTGAGTGTTTCAGCCAAAAGATGCCAAAAGTAAGAGAAGCAATTGAGGCTGCCTGCCAAGACACTGATTCACTGCAGCCCAAGACCTTGGGCTGTGTGGCAGTAGCAGCTACATATCTCCAGGAAGATTTCTGCGACCTCTGCCTCATGAATGATGTGCGTAAATAATATAATATATTTAATTGACATTCTATTGATATTAATGAAGGATGTTTATTTCCAAATTGTCAGGGTCCAGTAACTGAAGAGGTTCTTTTGGCAAACAAAAAGGGATATCCTTCACTGATTTGCGAAGGTAAATTATAGTAGTTAGATGAATTGCTCAGATAATAAATGCGAAGTATTCTAAATCAGCTTTTCTCATTCCAGGTACAAACATGTACACAAGTTCTTCATTTGTGCTGGTGATGAATGGGCATTCACTGGTGGAGCAAATTAAAGGGTTGAAGGATGGTGTAGCAGTACTTGTTGCTTCATATTACTGCTTCGGTCTCAAGTACCCACCGGAAGCCTCTGGGACATTAGAATTCATCCAGCGGTAGGTCATATTTTGTCATCATCTGTTATTTGGCATATAACATGCAATGCATTCTAAATGCGACTCTTTTCCGACAGATGTCTCCTGCTAATCAACCCAGAGAGGGGTTCCAAGAGTAGAACGAAGGGAGGACAGAGGAGGACTGGAGTTCACCCAAAACTACTCAAAATGTTGACCATTCTTAAGGATAAAACATCCTTATGGAATATGGACGATATGGAGTAGACTCACTGCAATATTAGGGTGGTTCCAAAGTCTTTTTCTCAAGCTCCAATGCTGACAGTTGTTCTTAAAATACCTTGGTTTGGTCACTCACGTTACGACTTGATCCTCAACAATCATTATTTGCATCAATCACTTATTGTTTATCATTTTATTATTTTATTACTTATCATTTATTTACAGGGTGGCCCGAAAGTTTCTGACCCACGATATTGTTAATAATTTTAAAAATAAGAATGATATGAATTTTTATTGTATTGGACATTGTTCTGCACATTCTGCTCAGTAAGGAGTTTGCTTTCCCTTATTTTGCAAACATAATTTTATCCTTGTTTTGAAACTCTAAATAAGGTTGAATGTTTCCTCAAGATTTGTGGCACTCTCATTATTTGCATCAATCATTTATTGTTTATCATTTTATTATTTTATTACTTATCATTTATTTACTGTATTTGCATCAATCAGTGAACCACCCTACTGCAACATGTATATATTGTGACCACTAATACATACATATTTGATTCTTGAATTTGTGTATGCCTTTCCATTATTTACTTCTTTAGTATTTGTTATAGCATCAAGAAACTGTTCCAAGCCTGTAAAGCCAAGATCAACAATTTTAAACAATGTGGGCATAGAATTCTTTGCGAAATGATACTCCTAGTAACTAGAGTAGTCCTACTCAATACAGTCTACAGCATATTGCATTGGGAAATTGGGTATTTGAATTCAGGTGCTTATGAGCACGTAGTGTGCCGACACGTGGTAATTTTCATGATGATAAAATTTACTCATTTAGGAACATACTCCGCTGCGCCTTTCTGTTGCAGTACTGTATAAGCATTCCGCGGAATGCTTATACAGTACTGCAACAGAAAGGCGTATGCTGTCCGTATCGCACCATTCCGTAATAGAGCGGGACCCATTTTGTAAACTGTCCGTATTTCGCCTTTCCGTAACACTACGAAATGTGTCCTGTATCCTGTCCGTATTTCGCCTCTCCGTATACACGACGGAGTGTGTCCTGTATCCTTTCCGTATTTCGCCTTTCCGTTACACTACGGAATGCGTGCAGTATGCTGTCCGTATTTCGCCTTTCCGTTACACTACGGAATGTGTGCCGCATGCTGTCCGTATTTCGCCTTTCCGTTACACTACGGAATGTGTGCCGTATGCTGTCCGTATTTCGCCTTTCCGTAATACGGAATCTAGTTTGACTTCAGTACGGACACTCCGTCAGAATACGGAAAAAGTGCTGGTCGCAAAGTTGCCAGTACAATCTACCGTAGAATTACGGAAGATTTTTTCACAGTGCGGTCCAGGATTCTGGCCACCTCCATGTCCATTTCGGTGAACCCGAGGGTGAGGTGGGTGCACGAGGGACATATGGCGTTGCGGATGTTGACTCCGGGGCACTCCCAACCATACGACGAGATGAGCTCCTTCATGTAGTCATCGGCCAGGGTGACGGGGATGAAGCTGGAAAGAGCTTCGATCTCGCTGTTGTGTTCCTGCGGCTGAGTCTGGCACCATCTGAGCACCAGCTGGACGAAGGACTTGAGGGCCAGTTGTTCCAGACAAGGAAATGTGTTTGGTCGTGGCATGGCTCTGTTTTAATTTAAGTGCTTGAAGCGTAAATCAAGACTCCCAAGATTTCTTACTTGAATCTATGACCTGAGGAATAGAATATATTTTACGGAACACCACACCATGGCGACAAATCACCTTTTCCCAATATTCACTCTCGCATGAAACCAGTTTCAATAATGTCCCTGATTGCACTTGGTGCAATGTGCCGTGTAATAAGATTGTTACCCGATTGCATGCATATCAATAGAATGTGTTGCGATCTAATAATTCAAAGTGGAGGACTATACTTACAGTTTGATTTAGATGAAACCGAATAAGTTGAAGGAATGATTTCTTTGGCAACAATAAAATGTTGGCTTTCGTCGTCTCTTGGCAACGCTTTGTAACCATTGACGTGCGTCGTGCAATCATGATCAATGATGTTGGCTTGGAACCAATAAGTACTGTACCATTTTCCATAGCCCTTTGATTTCAAGGCAGTTGAACTCGTTAATTTTATCTCGTCATTCTAACCCCTAAATGTGAGGGTTGGAAAAATGTAGACATGAATCCATTCCATTTCCAGAGTGCCTTGGATCGGTCACTAAGGCAAGTAATTTGAAATCTCACATGCGAATTCACACAGGAGAGACACCATTATGGTTACCGGAACTGTGCAATTTAGATGGATGGGGAAACTACCATCTTTTATACCTGAATAATCACCTGATCAATAACCGTCTATTCATAATCAATCTTCATTGACTTTTTCTCCCTGTGTTTAGCCTTCAAATGCCACGTAAAGAACACATGTTTATTTCGCTTTTTATTTTAATTAATTAATTTTGTCGTCCAAAATACAGTGCCTTTTCGAATATTCAAAACGCGTCAATAACGCGATAAGGTGCATCTTCCGGCCAGGGATGTGAATACCGTGTACACCGTGTACCCGATCCTCATGTTGAAGAAGTATGGCTTCAGCTTCTCCTGCATCGAATTAACGAAACCGTCCGGTACGGTCCGGTAAGTGCCTCATCTGCTCACCGTCAAATTGTGCGTACTCCAGGCAGCGGCGTAACCACGGTTTTGAGCTAGGGGGGGGG
>JYFJ02005392.1:0-52586 GCA_000934665.2 Catajapyx aquilonaris
AACTCTATCCACATAAGTATCCTCCGTCCGACCCGGGGATCGAACTCGGGACCTTAGAGGTGGAAGGCTGCGGCGCTAACCACTCGGCCACCGTGTCACCTATAATTATAAATACTAAACGTAAGTTACACCTACTCCTGTAATCCTCAGAAATAAATCGTCCATAAAGTAATGTACGTCAAGCTGCTTTTGGTAGGGGGTAGTATGGGTTGACTCAAGCGTGACTATGCCTGACGTGGGGTACGGGGGTTAAAAAAGCCGACGATCAGCGTGACGTACTTTATGGCACGTCCACAAAGTATATGTGACACTAACGCTGTAGGCCCTACACTATGACATCATGCAACACAACATTAGGATTTTCGCCAAATCGGTTTGAACTTTGAAGTTATAATCCTACTTAGCCTACGAGTTTCTCCTTATTATAATTATACCAGGGTGTATCTGAACTCAGTGCCCCGACGTATATGACTGCCTTCCTAGCCATCAGAGGATCGATTTAAGTATAGGAATCATTATGTTTGGCCGCCGCATTACGGAGATAATTGGCCGCAAACATGTAGTACAAAATATCCTGTCGGTTAGGCCACCCATCGAACCCTCCCCCAGTCAGAAGGCTCTGGAAGGTCTGGGGGCGGGACTTTGTTGGTTTGTTGCCCACAGGTGGTAAGGCCTCTTTGGCTAGTTACACCAGAAAATTCTATTTAAAAGTCAGAAGGAGCGATTAGGCAAAAATCGCTTAAGAGTGTATCTCAGTAATGAGGCTGCCCACACATATGACTCCTATACTTAAATCGATCCTCTGGTGGCTAGGAAGGCAGTCATATACGGCGGGGCACTGAGTTCAGATACACCCTGTATAATGCCTTGATAAAACCACACATGCTATCGCTCTCATACATCACTGAATATGTTGTGTAAACACTACTATGAAGGCTGGCAGTTCTGCTATAGATCTATACCATACACCATCATCATTAGTTTCTGAATCTATAATATTAAAATGCTTGCGTTGCTTGACCGAGCCCTCTGATTGGTCCGCCCCCGTATTGTTGCCACCACCTCTTCCTATTGGCCCCCGTCCATTGTTGCTGCGACGTATCCATGACGCGTTGTTACCATGACGCCTCCGATTGGCCCCCGTTCTGGGCATGCGCAGTGGGGGTGGAACACGTCCAGTTGCCTGCTGACCTCCTTGGCAGAAGGTCGCTTTTTTCCGTCTCTCCCGCCGCCGTCATCGTCACCTGCCAGACCTCTTCCCCTTCCCCGTTACCTACTACCCTCCCTGTCCCCCCTTCGCCGCGGGTATAGCTGGTTATTGAAAAATGGCCGTATGCACTGGCCTGGAGAAATGTAAGTTCGAAATTCTAACCTTAGCATTAGGCCTACTGATCGGACTGCTTCGGATGTGCGCGCGTAGGCCTACCCATGCGCGGTGCTTTCACAGATGGGAAGTACAGTACACTGTCTTCGAGGCACTTCCTTCGGTGCAGTGTCGGAAACTGACTACCGTCGAATGCGTCGAATCGAACGTAAGAAGGCGGGTTGCAAATATCACGCGTTCGAATTATCAGCCAGGAACGTACTATATTGTTGGTTTTCCAGTTGTGGGCAGGTTGTTTATACAGTCAGTGAAGTTGATGAAGGACAATTTTTTGAGTCGCATCTTGTTCAAGAACGATAGTTTTGTTAAAACTTTAACTGCGCGCAACAGTGTAATGTTCCATTTGCAGTGTTGCCACATTGTGCAAGTAGGATTCATGCCTAACCTTCAGCAGATACACGCCCGGGAGTAGCCAATCGGAGTCGACCGTGACATCAGACATTGACGACTCTCTCCCTCGAGTCTCTCTAACTCCTGGCACAAAAAATACCAGGAGAGTGAATATTATTTCCAGGAGTTCGAGAGCCAGAAGAATGACCTATGCATGCATTAGGATTAATATCAAGGTCCAGAACAAACGTTGACTCTGGAAATTTCTGTGGGTTCATGACATCCCTTCATGCCATGGAATCACAGTTATTTCAAAACATTCAAGCTATTTTGTGACATAGAAAAATGAGCCAGGAGTGTGAATGCAAAATGTGCCACATAACTGAATTTAAAACGCCTTAATTTTTTAATCCACTAGAAGACGTATCCCTTGCACATCAATATGTAGTTAAATCAAGGTGTCATGGAGAAGCAGTGTTGCCAAATAACTGAGTAAAAATTTATTTGTTTCACTGCAAATTTTAAAATAATATCCTGATCCAGGAGAGTAAAATGAAAATTCCGGACACACTTTGGAGTGATGCAGCAAGGTCATGTCAAATGAATAAATCGTTTTAAAAATGCTGTTTTATACCTTCAACTATGTACCATTTAATTATAGTATTGAAACTTGTCTAATGTTAATGATAAAATTGTAAGAAAATATAGCATGCTTTAAAATGAGATCGGAACACGCCAAGAATAGTGATTTTAGGCCCTTAGACATTTTTTGCAGTAAAACTTAATTTAATATATTTCTTTGTTTTCATGGGGATGGCTAGGTGTCAACTGCTTCTACAAATGTTTAAAAAATCAACTCTCTCAGTCAAGCCATTTTTGAGTTATTATGGCGGGACATGGTATTGGTAAGTTTTTGGAGAATCACCCATACATGACTCATCGACTACTTAGGTCCAGAGCACGTGTTGGAACAAGGTGCTCAACGTGGAATGGTGAAAGTGGGTGTGTCACCCGATATGTTACCATAACTTTTTATCCGGTCCAGATGTGCAGTGCCAGTTGTCAAGGGATTTTATTTATTTTTTTTACCATGGAGATCTTCATCAGGTGTGTTCTTGATGTCCAATGTAGAGAAATAATCCAGGTAAATACCATTTTCATAAGCAGCTTCTTGTGTAGAATATTTTTATATTATATACACAATGCTACTTATATTATATTACATTATATTAAAATAAGTGTGTTTCAAAACGAGTTTCCTCGCCAAGATATTACAGCAGTATATGAGGGAAAACACGATGACAATATTGTAGGTCATTAATACTCATTATCAAAACCAGACTACCTTACTTTGTCAAAAGTGTATTAATTCCTGGTTACAGGCATCAACACAAGGCTAAATTCGTATTTACAACATACGGAACGTTTTCACCTCGAGTCCACCTCCCATTGGGCAAGGTCACCTCAGGGGCCATAAAGAGACTCACTAAATCTGAAATAATTATTATATTCCTGTTTTTTGAAGTGTTCGACCGGAAGAAGGTAGCCTGGTTTTGATAATATTATTATACCTACACTGTATACCGCAAAACATTAAAAGAGCATCACTGTAACATCAATTTTTAATGCTCTTGTGATGCTCCTGTGATGCTTTTTTGTTGCTGAAAAGCATCACAAGAGCATTAGCAGAGCATTAAAAATTGATGTTCCATGAGAGACTCACCAGAGATGCTCTTTTTATGTTTTGCGGTTTACAGTGTATTCTAAATAAAATTGCTTTACCTATAGTGACACAATTATAATTTGCCATTGTAAAATAAGAAAATATGTCGATTTATAATTTTAAAATTGGGGGAGGTGTGGTGGCCGAGATGGTAACGTCTCGGCTTGCTGAGTGAAAGGCCCCAGGTTCGATCCCCGCCTGGGGAACTTCCTTTCACCTGCGTCGGGAGGGTCTCTGACCTGCACCTTGGCGGTGTCTGGCAACCTAACCTCCTGGGGGACTGCACATGGCCCAAAGGTTTAAGTTTAAGACATTGCACCTGCACAAGTGTCCCCTCCCCGACAATCCCTATCCTTTCCCAATGTCCCTGTTTCCTTGCACCGGAGAAAGAAGCTGAAAAGTATATAGAAAACTGATGGTGGTGTGCCACCCCCCTATAGATCCCGTAAGAGACATCACGGGGTAAACAAAATAATAAAAAAACACCTTTAAAATTACTTTTTAAAGGGCATAAATGCCTGAGATATGAGGTCATTCAGTCAAAGGGGTACTCACGTCGCGTCGGTGTATACCGGTGTATACACTATACAGTATACGAGTGGTATGCATAAGAATAATCGGGTTTTTAAAAGTTCTGACTTACGTCACCAATGCTGTCATTACTAAGAAAGCGTCAATAACAGTGGCAACGAAGGTGGCGTCAGGTATACAGCTCTGAGTAGCCCCTCCACTAACCGTGATGTTAGATTATTTTCACTTGAGCAGATTCGTTCAGTTCTCGCAGCCGCGAATAGTTCTTCATATCCCAATATACGTACAGTACGTACAAGTTTCTGCATCCGTATACTCATCGCTACAGATCACGATAACCAACCGACCCGACTTCGACGCCTCCCCCGTCCTATACCGGTACCTCTTGTGATATGAGCGAAAGTTACTCTTCACATTGTCCTCACGTCCTCACGTCCTCACGTTATCACGTTATCAATAATGCGGGGTTTATCCGTCGTTTATCATTACCAGAGATTATGAAAATGTACCGTATATATTGTGCAATGAAAATGTGCGTTTTGGAGCCATACATTAAAAGATGATGAAGAGGTGCTGACCAAAGAGCGCTAGATTCATAACCCAGTTTTGCGGTATGTAGTTACCTATGACATCATAATATACGCATACCGTATATTGTACAGTACCTGTTTGTTTGGTTAAAAGTGCTATAGATGATGTGTAGCTATATTAATTATGCAGTATATTACTCAAAGCATACCTCTGTTGTCTCCAAAATGAATGAGATTCGATTACTGCGTCCAAAATACCGACAGCGTGTAGACGTGGCTCAGTCTGGGATCGTGCTCTATATCCATCCATGCATTAGAATCTCATTAGGCTTTCTAATTAGATTGTTGCAGTACGCGGTCAGTTTTGCGAAGGAAGACTGAGTGCGTGCAAGGCGCGAAATTTCCTTTCATCCTTCTACGCGTACATGTGTTAAACATGGTACTCTATTGGCATTGATTATTTTTCAGTTGTATACTGTAGTTCAGTATGTCTCCGATGCAAGCCTATATGCAAGACAGAAATTTTTTAAACTATGACCCAATCGATTTAAGAATAATTAGGCAAATATTGACACTAATGCTACCTTAATAAGAGCAGGACATTCACTACTGACCTAATTCAAAAGGATGGAAGAGAGGGGTGCTGGCTGGGTGCTGGTGACACCATGTCGATTTTGTAAAAGGAGGGCATTATTTTCTTACTTAATTTGTAACTTAACCATGATTCTTTTGGTACATCATTATGGTGACAGTATAGCATTGTAATCAGGTCACAGCTGTCATATACTCCAGCAGCACAGTATAGGCATATGAACCAGGTCTTCCTGGTTTTTAAGTGACGTCACATAAGTTATTATGGTCTGGCATTGGGTGAAAACCTTCAAGAGCTTGCAGTGAACTAAGGATCGCAGGAGGGTAATAATTACATCTCAACTCACAAATCAGTGTAGTATAGTGCAATGGGTTATGGGTTGCATCCAAGCCAGGATAACCCGCGACGATCCTTGTTTGGGCCATAGTAATACACATCCACTACCTAACATGAAGTACGAAGCTTTAGCCCTCTGGTGTAATACCGTGGAGATATGTATCATGTTGAAAATGAGGCTGGGAGCAAAATAAACTCCATTTCTTTATTTCGGGGTCGAAATTAATAATAATAATAATAATAATAATAATAATAATAATAATAATAATAATAATAATAATAATAATAATAATAATAATATATAATAATCCGGGGTAGTGCTTGACCTCATCTGAGGTATGCAGCACGGACCTTTATTTATTATGTCAAGTACTGTACATTTGGAGCCTTTATACGTAGGGCCCGGGCGCACAGGCAGGATGACAGGAGGGGATGTGCAAGGTGCAGTGCATCTGACGCTGTGGCCATTTTTAGTGAACTCCCCCGGGTGGTTTAGTCTGTGGAAATACCACCCGAGACGAAGCCAGAGGTGACCCTGAACTCTGCACGAGATGAAGGGCGTGTCCCCGGGTTGGGATCGAACCCGGGACCTTAACATCCGTGGGCGCATACGTTACCGCAGCACCACTCCGCCTCCCCCCGGGGTCGAAATTAAAACCTGCCAATAGTAAGGGGTGCTGAAAGACGTACCTTCGGTGTTGGATATGGATAGAGTGGTTCTAAGCGATCATTTTAAGCATAGGCATTGTGGGTCTCCGCAGCATAGTTACCGAGATATGAAATCTCCGCAGCATAGTTACCGAGATATGAAATAAAGAGTCAATAATACCAGCTTCTATGTCGCGGACACAGCCTGCGACCAAAGAGCTTATACTAGGAAGAGTGGAAAAAACAGCTGGTAGCATAGCAACCGTGTCGCCAATCGACTGACCTGCCACCTGGCGAGTCGACAGCGAAACTCGATACTGTATTGTACAATACGGTAGATCGAGGCAGTGCCGGAAATATGGCAATAAAAGCCACAGAGGTTGGAAATAAGCTATAAGCACTCGTATACTCTCGTTGGTGTAAAAATTGACGACAAAACACGATGTAGAAGACCTGTGAATAGAATACCATCACGAAAAGCAAATTGTTTGCCGGAAGTTTATTGCCACTACAATAATCCCACACTCTGCGCTATACAATACACACCACGGTAGGCTACTGTACACACTGGTCATGATGCTGAACGTGGTCATGACAGGAAGATGTACCCCCCGCTGCTATGTCCATCTTGTGGCGGGACGGGCTTGTTCTTCTATACCGTGAACTCGAGAGCCGTGGAGGGTCCTTTGGTAATAAAAAGAATGCGATCCGAGACCCCGTGCGCGAACAGCAGTAGTAGCACTCGGCACCCAACCCCCGATCGTCTACGCCCCACTATGCCGGCCTTGGAACTGGTTCCATTTCAAAATTCGAACGTGATTTCTAAGCAACGAGGTGATTATTTGGATTGTTAGGTGCAGCGTGGGAAGCTGCGCAGAATATCAGTTTCGGGTCCAAAATTAGTTCCTTAACCCCATACGACCTCATATTGGTCAGTTTTTAGATTGATAACTCTTAATTATGTGCCTCTTGATATTAAATACACACATTTTATTGAAATTCATCTCGACAGCACTCGACCGTGGCGCCGCGTAGTGAGCTAACAGCAAAACACGTTGGCCAAACAACTGGCCAAAAAGTGGCGACGCTTGGAAACCGTTTCTTCCACTCTTCCTAGTATAAGCTCTTTGCCTGCGACACTTCATCGTTTATGGTATTATCTGCTACACCTATTGGGATCGTGTCTTATATTGCATGGGAAAACCTCCAAATAAGATCGCATGGAGGGACGCAAGCCAGGACGTTTTATACCTGTACATTGTGTTTGAAGCACATTATCTCGATAACTATGCTGCGGAGATCCATGATGCCTATACTTAAAATGATCACCTAGAACCCCTCCATCATTCATTAAAGTTTCGGTGCGTTTTTCCGCATCCTATGTCTACAGCGAGCAGTACAGGGTGATCCCAAATACTACTTGTTCGATTACTGTTGCGATTTGTGCACTAAGCTGCAGTTACTCAGAAATGGCTACTTTCAGTAGTTAGCCCAATATTTGCTACTAATATTAGGCCGAATTATAAATCACCTATGCAAGCTCTGAATATGTTGGGAATGGCCGATTTGAGAAATCGTATCGAACGCCATTAATAGTACCTTTTTTTGTTATGGGCCAATACAACCTAGTTTTAGTATCCAATGCAGGCAAACCTCGATATAACGCTCTTCAAGGGACAGCCCAAAAGTAGCGTTATATGGGGGAAATGCGATTTAATTCACCCTTTTCTCAGAAAGTGAATGCCTTCACTGTTGCTATGTAGAATGAATCATATAAACCATGTTAACCTGAACAACTGACCTGCTGACGTACCAGGTACAGTCTTTCCCGAAAGTGTAGGACCATCTCCATCCAGTGTATAAGGTACAGTTGAAAGCGTCTTCAAAAGAGCTATAAAACAAAAAAGGAACGGTCTTCCTCGGTTCCACGGAAGCGGAGGCTTTAATTGTTTTGTCTTTAAAAATTACCGACAAAAACCTACAAATTTATGACAGGAAATAAACTCCGAACAACAAAAAAATCCCCAAAAATGTTATTAAAAATCTGTAGCCGAATTAGATTTTTTTCCCCAAGTTGCGTCACTTATAGGCTACTCACTTTCCTCCCCATAATCGCGGTTATGGGGAGGAAAGTCACGGAAATTGACGTTATATAGACGGGATAAGTAAGTTTCTCTGGGGACCAGGGAAATCCAGTGGTATATAAGGGAAAGGGTTAAAATCGGGAAGCGCTATAAGCGGGAATTTACCATTGGGCCAGGGCTGATCAAGGGACCGGGAAAAATGGCGTTAAAAGCGGGATAGCGTTACGCGTATAATTATGCGGTAGCGTTATATCGAGGTTTTACTGAATATTTTTAATTTAATTTTATTAATTTTTTTACGTTACCCCGTGATAAGGCGGAGCCTTTGTAGGGGATGTGTGGCACACCACCATCAGTTTTCTAGTAACTCTGTACTATTTTTCTTCGCAGGGACATGGGTAAGGATAGGGATTTTTGAGGAGGGAACATGTGGTGCAAGTGCAAGGTCTGTAAAGGGGTCTTGTGCTGTTCCCCAGGAGGTTAGGGTGCCAGACAGAGACACCTCCAAGGTGCAGGTCAGAAACCCTCCTGACGCAGGTGAAAGGAAAACTCCCCAGGCGGAGATCGAACCTGGGGCCTTTCACTCAGCAAGCCGAGACGTTACCATCTCGGCCATCTACACCTCCCCCAATCTCAATATTTTTTTAAAAAAAATATGTAATTTTTAATAATAATCCTTGGGTAGTGCCTGACCCTCTTAGGGTATGCGGCACGGACCTTTATTGTACCTTTATTGTACATACAGTGGAACCTGATTTTTGAACCGCCCGGGCTCACGGGCAGGATGACAGGAGGGGATGTGCAAGGTGCAGTGCAATGTCTTAAACGTGGCCATTTTTAGTGAACTCCCCCGGGTGGTTTAGTCTGTGGAAATACCACCCGAGACGAAGCCAGAGGTGACCCTGAACTCTGCACGAGATGAAGGGGGTGTCCCCGGGTTGGGATCGAACCCGGGACCTTAACATCCGTGGGCGCATACGTTACCGCAGCACCACTCCGCCTCCCTTAATCTAAATAATTGTAGCTATCCATATTGTGAATACCAATATCCAGACCACGTTAAAAGCAATTCGGTTTATTTTAGAAAAATATCAAGTTGTCAAAAAAAATGCTACTGTATATATTTATGGGATTTACTCTATCGCGAACCATGCATAATTCACATTTGAAAGACACATTTCACATTTGAATAGCCCATGACATCCCTCCCTGGTAAATATTAAGATTTGAGCTTGATATTTAACTTTGAGCAAATCCATCATTAATTTTCAAATTTTCGATAATGTGACCGATTTCAAAGCCGTAAAAAAATTTATTTCCATTTTCTTTGCTGGAAACTATTTGCCCGATATTGCATTGGATTCCTATAATGTTCCTAATTTTTCGATGTGTACAATTTGCTCGGTTTGGATCACTTCGTCCAAGATATCGTGAGATCTAACCTGCCTAGATAGTCACTCCTGACCTCTATGTACTGTACACCCATGATTTTTTCCCCCCACCAAAATCCGAGACGGTCAGGTGCCAACTACAACGTGACAGTCCCCCTACCAACGGGCTAATCCCTTAAACCCACTGTACACCAGTGTGTAAGTCGAGTAAAGTCCGGATAATTTCCCCATCTTAACTAGTAAACATTCCTTACAGCCACCTTTGACCCACTGAATAACCATGACCAAGTGGACGTCACAAAATGTCCCCATACCATTTAGTTAGTCCCCATCACGTATCCATCTCCAGAATAACCCAACCTTTGAACCCTACACCCAAAGAAGTTTTCACCCACCCCAAAAAATTTTGACCAAGTTGTTCCACATACTGATAAAAGGGATAGTTGAGTCAAGTGCACTATGGGGCATATATCTGCATCGATCCGAAAATGGGGGAGGGAGGTTGTGGGATGGTTGAGGGGGGGGCTTTAGAGGAGGAAAGAGGTTGCGCGGGTGTGGGTGGGGCCATGGATGGAGCCGATGGGGAGGGAGGTGGGGGGAACTGACGTAGGCGGCAGTTGGCAGCCAGGCCTCGACACAGTGCACCCCACTTACTGACGCCTCCCACCCACCCCTTCCTCCCACTACCCCACATATATATATTTTTTTCTATCCACACTTCGCACCCTTACTAGGACAAACCATGTGAGAGGACACCGTGGGGCGGCGCTGCTATTCGGTAAGTCAAAAGAGGAGGGTTATATAGGGTCACTGCGTTATGAAAGGCTTAAAAGGGTGTATGTGCTGGATGTTGGCGCGCGCGCGCGCAAAAATTGGGTTTATTTCTGCACTATCCTACCGTCTTTTGTTTTTCTAACTAAACCACACGGACCAACTTATCTGTACCAACTACATGGATTTCACGTGCTGGCATGTGAAAAGAGTTTGCCGGTGTATCGCACATGTCAGCATGTGTACAAAAAATGTTTGGAGAATATTTGCGACTGATTTGACCTCGTGGACTGTGCCAAAAGTCATGTGGTGGGACGGTATAAATACGCGTAACAATCGTGGAGATAACCTTGACATTCGGTATCCTTGTTGGCGCCACCTGAGTCAGCGGTACGGCTAAATGTTCCGATCACTTTGCTCTGTGTGGGGGTGGCCTGGTCGCGAAATTCCGAAGAGGGATGCCAATTTTTACTCTTATGTCAGCTGATGATACGGAGCAGACTGGATTATCTACTCAAACATGAATGGAAGGGAAAGTTAACGCTATCGGAATTCAGAATCGATGTTTCGTACAATGGGTGTACAATGAACCGACTATGCGGTATAGCGGTATGGACGAAAAGATAGCCGTGAGTTTCGCCGAAGTAGCATCAAACGTATTAAGTTTCTGACCTATTCGATAAATAATCGTCGAGGGACTTTTCTTACATCTTCTCTGCCGGTATATCAATTATTAGTCTATACTAGAATATTGTGTTGGTATCGTAAAATTCTCACCATGGCATTATGTTCGATCGCTTTCTCAAAATGGTTGTATAGAGACACTTTGGTTGCTTGGGTATTTTTTTAGCAGCAATAAACAAGGGGGAAAACAAAGCCAATATTATTCCTGAATATAACAAATAAGCAAATGGATAAGTGTGAAGCTATAGAGCATCTGGTGTGACTATATACATAGCCTATACATTTTGCGAGTATTATCAAGGCGATAATAACATCACGAAACTGCGCTGATAAAGTTTGATGTTTACAGATATTGGAAAAATATGGTATCATACTTATTCTAAGATTACATATTAGTTATTCTCACATCTTTATATAGGGTGCTCCAATTGAAATGTTCCCATTGGTTACCGATTTTTGGGGCTAAAATTCTGCTTTTAAAGTAATTAAATTGATGAGTTACTTTTCGTCGCTATCAAAATGTATCAGCTGCTAATATTAGGTTGCATGAACGCATCCTGTTTAGCACATTCAAAAAATCTGTTCTGTAATAATTGACGTTTGCTGTCAACTATTGTTTCAATGTTGCCTATTGTTTCAATGGACATCAGAATCCCCATCTGAAATTTATTGCGGTTAAGAGCTTGGACAGATGATTCAATTGGGCCTAATATTAGCAGCTAATACCTTTGATAACCCTTGCAAATAACTACTCCAAAGTAACTGCTTGAAAGTAAGCAGCTTAGCTTTCCAAAAATCGGTAACCTTAATGAACAATTGGAACACCATGCATATACTTACAGTACCGAAGTAGCGCATATGTTGTTTGTACCCCATATAATACAATTCGTAAGTGATGCGGCATCTGCAGCACATGTAATGTACCATAATAGTGTACCATTTAAAAAAATAGTCGATTGACAGAAATGAAAATAGACAACGATTACTGCTTGGTTCGTGATATGTAAGTCAGTGTTTAATCCTTATGAATTTCCACAACATCTGACCAATTTGCATAAGTCGAATGCTATGTGTAAGCACATGTATTTATGAAAGAACCACTTGCGTACAATATTCGGTGTGGTCCATGTCCACTTCGTATAACTGTAAGGAAATATTATGTCCTTACAGTTGTACGCTATCATATGCTTAATTCCAAACATTTGAACTATTTGAAATAAGTAACTAGGTCAATATTGAGTAAAATGTAGTGTGCTATACTGCGAGTTTTCGCGTTCACTGTAGCTGCACGTTTCGGGAATGTTCTTGAATGTGCTTTCAGCGTGTAATTAACTTTGGACAGCTTTCCGTGCAGGAATTTGATCTCACAATCCGTTTGTACAAGTTCTCTCTCTCTCTCTCTCTCTCTCTCTCTCTCTCTCTCTCTCTCTCTCTCTCTCTCTCCCNCCCCCCCCCCCTTTCTTCGCACTCCTTGAACTGTCATGTTATTGACTTGTGTCAACCCACATGTCATCATTTTTAATGCTTCATTTTGCAAGCGACTCGAATCTTAGTGTTCCTGTGCGCAAGTGTGCCCAACTGCACCACCACAGCCATTAAACCACGTCAAGTCCAATATGGCAATAGTAATAAAAATTAACGTGATGAATCAATGTTAGCCTTCCATTTAAGCAAGTCTCTGTAACTTTCACTGGAAGCACACCAGAAGGTGGTTATAAGTGAATTGGTCTCTATATAGAACATTTTTGGTGGGAAGGTGGCAAAATATTGCCTTCTCCATCAGTATAGTATTAGATTACATGCTGGAAACGTTCTTTATTCTGACCATTGCATTGCATTGGCCTGGTGAAAAAAGTTCTATTCTTGACACGATGCCAAAGGTTTTAGATGTGACATTACCAATGTTTAAGCAAGAAAAACAATCAAGCCTTGACAGGACATGTCCATTCAACCTGACACTAACAGGAAAATTGTCTGACTATGTAAATAATTGAGAAGGTACGTGCTTAATAAAAGCTGCTTAGTAGGGTATCAAAAATTCGATAACACAAACAATTCAGGTGGATCACTATGTAGACTTACTGCATGCTACAAATTTTTGTAACAATAGCGTACTTTGAATTGACAGAATAATTTGCCAAAAAGTGTGCCAATTTTTTTAAAAAGTAAAGGATCCAACGTCAAAAGTCTGCAAGATATCCTGCATGCCATTTGGTGTATTCTAAATAATGTAAGAAGTTAATGTTATAGAGTTAGAGTAGTCATTCGATATCACATTCTCCAGCTATACGACACGAAGTTCCCAATTTGGAAAAATACACCACCAAAGTAACATGATGTGATTATCGAAATTCATGCGGTTCGTGAACACCGCCAATAATAATAATAATTAGATATGGTGTGCTATTATGTATCAAAGGCCTATATCACCCGTGAACATTTGGTCTTTCCTTTGTTATACTGCAGTTGTGAAGCCGCAAAGAGACACCGTAACTTTGTAGCCTGCAGTATTTAAAATCCAGAGAAGCTCACTGTATATGCGCGAAGGAAGAGGATTTTGTCGGTTTGGAGTAAGTGACACCGAAATAGAACGCGTGGAGGCTTCTCCTTTTGAATAATGCACGACTTCAACGCGCCAGAGTGGTGGATATATGAACTATTGTTAATGCGAGGTTTGGAGACTTTCTGCTTTTCATTCAGTTGGCTGCTTTTTACTGAAAACGTATAAGTCCAGTGACGCTTGCTATTCAAATGTCTGTATACCGCCAGACCTTTCTTCTATAGTTTGTAAAGCACTGGTGTCCCCGTTACAAATAATGGTCAGAAAAGGAAATATGAAAAAATTACCCTGCACAAAAGGCCGTTTTTCCTCATTCACATTGCACTGATCCTAATTATATGAAAAAAAATATGACGAATTATTACAAATGAAATTAAAGAAAGGGTCATTTATAAGAGAGATGCTTGCGCTGGATGGATCATGAAGGAATTCTCGTGCTGTAGAATACTGTACAAGCTATCGTCGATAAGGGTCTATAGCAGGCAGCTCATATATACCTATAGAGAGCAGTCGGTGTACAGTATCACTCTTAAAGCTAAGCTCGTTCACTTTCATCCGCCGACTTTTCTCTCTCGGTCTTCCGTCCGCGACCTGTCTCAATCCTCGCTGTGCAGTAACTTTGACCTATGACCTATAATCCCAGTCGTGGGAGAATCGTGAGGAGTTGTTTCAAGTATCCAAGTGTATACAAGTGTATACTGTGTTAGCTTGCATAGAGTGCATAGAACACACACTTCAAAGGCAGCTTTTGCAAGACGTCCCAGTCTATAATCCAATCCATGAATGGAGTATAATGGATACCCCGTGATAGGCCTCCTTGGGCCTTTTAGGGGATCATATTTTAATTCCATAAATGGAGTAGAGTGGCTGGAGTATACTGAATACTGTATATTATGTGGTGTAGCTCGGCTAATGATAACTTATGAAATTGTGAAGCACTAACTGTGACTCATAGTCCTATATTTAAATACGACTGCACATTTCCAGCCAGAAGATATCTTGCGCCGATTTTTCATAATAATATTGTAATGAAGGAACTCTTCAATCACTTCTGTATACAGCATATGCGTAGCACAAAATGCAGTACATTTTGAGTGAGGCCTGCTAACACAATTTTATGCTCGGTTGTTTATAACTGGTAATCTGGCAAGTACTCTTCCACTAAGTTACTCTAATTTGGCAGTGCAATACCTGTAAAACACTATTTTTTTTGTTCCTTTGCTTGTCCCAAAATACAACTGACAGATGTAGCTCGCTTGCAAAATCTCGGTTACGGAGTTTTGCTGTTGAAACGGGGCCAATAGCATGCAACAGTGAAGGTGTGTAACTATCAATTTGCAATATCATTGAGGACTGGTTGCATTACAGCAAAAGAAAAAGTTGCTAATTATACGTATGTCACAGGTATTCAGCACAGTAACTTACATAATTCGACATAATCTTAGATTTCCTTAATTTTTGTTCGAACAACGTGCCCTTAGAGTCAAATGATATGTTATTTGTTGAAGTCAGTAAATTATATCCCCGCCCCCCACTCCTCCTTCCAGCATCATATTACGCACAATACCAGAGTACGAGTAATAATAATCGTTGCCAACAATAAATGTAAACTTGCTCTCAAACTTATATACCGATATTCTCTGAGTAGACCAAAGAATTATCTATGAGTTGAACCTTCAATATTCCCATTTATATCGTCAGGTCCTAACAGGCTCGGAAATCAATGACGCGAGTCTCTGCCGTGTATAGCCTTACTAACTCTGGAAAAAGGAGACACACCCTTCTTTCAGCCAAGCTTATCAGCGTCACAATAATCATGGAGGTAAAAAAAAAAGTATCTTTATATAGGCAAAGGGTCGACTCTTTACAATGCAGTAGTGTACTTAAATATTAAAACATTACTGCGCAGTAGGATTAGCAAATGCCCGCAAATGTAGTTGGTTAGTTGGGTCGTACTGGTCTGTGTACTACACCTGTCGCATGCCAAAGTGCAACTGGCATTGTACGTGCCAGGTAATAAATACAGTTGTTCACATACCGCATTCGATAGATATCCTGCGGCGCAAACGCACATGAACAAAAAAGGGATCAAGGTTTCTGTTGGAGGACTATTCTTGTGACATTACTGCCGTAGTGTTTGTATGTGTGTCTGTGTGTGTTTTTTTTCATTCAAAAGAATGGCTTGAGCTTTTAAATCGATGGCTTGAAAGTGAGGATATGCTCTGTGAAATGAGGCTCCATCCCCCCCAACCCGGGGTAGGGGGGGTAAGGCTCCAGCAGAGAAAAGTGTAATTAATTATTCATCTCCAAGTGTGAGCCATTCGCAAACGAAAGTGAAAGGATGACAGGCAGTGAAAAGAAAATAAATACGGTGTGACAAACTTAGCGACACATGTTCCCTTTCCCGACGTTGCCTGAACTAATACTCGACTTTTCTATATACAGCAAAAAGGAGCATTAGAGAGAGGGCTGGCAACATTGCCTCCTTCTGCAGCAATCCCAATCCATCGATTGTGAAGGAGTCTCTTTGAAAGTTTGAAATGCAGAATAGCGCTCATTATGTTTGTTCAGCTTACTCGCAGAACTGTAATCCGAACTAAGATCTTCTGCCTTTTTTCCCTTTGAACCTCCTTTGAGTGGCAGGTTAAAATTCCTGCAATACTACAAAGAAATACAGGGAATTTACGCTGACATCCGAAGAGTATTATACTCATCACACTGTATGAAGCCAGATTACTGTTACTTATGCCAAAAAAGAGAGGCAGAACATAGGCTTTAGCCTATTCCAGATTGCAGACATATGATAGCAGAACTTGCATAACACGAGCAAAAAACACATGATGTATTTGTGAAATACTCTTCTATAATCTAGCTCATAAATCTTCTCTGAATATCCTTCCACATTAGACTCCCGAGTCTATTCCTATCGTCTCCTGTATTCCTCTGCAAGAATCTACCCCCTGCCCCGTGACAAACCTGACATTACTGTCGTTAGACCAATAGTGAATAGCATATTTATATTGGGTATGTTATAGGGGCGTACAAGTATTACGTAGGTTATGAATTTGATATACCGATACGCTGTATTGATAGACTTGGTGGTTGCAGTCACGAAACTGGGCACTTTGATCGAGCCTCGTCCAATCAGCTCTTTCCACCGAATGTTAAAGTAACCGAATTATGTGGTACCTATAAGGTGGGTGCTTTGGAGCCACTTTGAAGGTGCACACAAATGCCGGGAAATTTATTGTAGGCTATAAAAGACATTTTTCTATATATAATGAAAATGACATTAAACTTTTTATTTCATTAGAATTATTCATTGTAGGACTTGTCCAAATAAATTCCTATAGTTGTTAAGCACAAAAAATCAAGAAAGCCGTTCAAAAAGTATTGTAAAACTTTTACGACATATTCAAAATAAAATATAAACATTAACGTCTCACTTCATCAGTTGCACACACGCTGGCCATATGTCGTAAATATCGAGGAAATATCCTTACAGTAGCCTATAGTAGATAAGAAACCAAACAATAAAAGAAGACCGACCTGAAACTGTTCTTTGAGATTGGGCAGAGCAGTAATCCGGTTCTTATGAATGAGAACAGTGCTGAGTTCCAGCGTTTGTGATGAACTAGATGCCGTATGCCGTGGACAGGAAGATAGGCAGGTGGACACAAAAAATACTGTACCTAAAGAAATGCGAGAATACAAACAAAATATAGGTATTCACCTTTTTACGACGCTCCATTTTACGACGTTTCACATTAACGACCTTTTCAAAATTACCTTAAAAATAAATATTGCGAAAATATTGCGAATAACAAAAAAGCGAAAATTAACTGAACGTTACACCTCTGAGTCCACCATGCTTTTATTGGTGCATATAGTGGCAGGGATTTCAAACGCTTTAGCGTAGATATACAGGGTGTTCCAAGTATCCGGGTCACTTTTGGATAACTGCTATCGCCCCATTCCTAAAATTCTCCAAATTAGCCGTGTATGCCATTGTATGCACCACGTGGCAACTCCGCCTGGTTTTGAGGGATTTATAATTTCAAGATATCTCGTTTGGTTCGGAGTGGGTGGGAAGGCTTAAGATAACAAAACTCCCACTCGTTCTTGGCCAGACTATACAAGTTACACAGACGGAAAGAAGAGTGCGAGACACACCAGAGAAACACCATGCCGGAAATAATGAAAAAGTATGCTGGTGACAGCTGACGTGTTCATGGCTGAGCTGGTCAATCAGAATTAATTGTTTACCGTAGCAAATGTCGCTTCCTTTCTTCTTGATGTGCTTCATACCAGACTTGTGACTTCACGCCGGTTTGCTCATTAATAAGCAACTGGTTTGGCCAGACGACAGAAAAATCTTTCCTTTCGCCTTCAAATCATTTGAGATTTAATGGTAAACCTCGGGGTTTTTCAAATTCAATTCAAGTAGGCCTACACGTGTCACACCTGCATCTGCTAACATGCTCACTGGTAAATTGTTTCATCAAGTGTAATGTCCAATCTGTTGGCGACAAGAAAGTTAAGAGTGTAAAATGGATCAGTCCATCTTGGTAACTTACGATTTAAAAATATCACTATTTGAAATCAGAACTTTGTGGGTGGGATACGTTGTGAATACCCCCATCCGTCCACTGTCCCAATCAGGGTGAATGTGTGACAAGATTGTTTTGGGTGAGATGAGATTGTGCTTTCAGGGTGGGAATAGAAGTCACTTTCCAAGGACTGTCTGACATCTGGCAGGTCTTTACACGCATTTACAATGCACATCATAGTATTCATTCCCAGTCAATAAACCATATCAGTAAGCAAATGCCTGAAAAATTTACATCAGATGACTTGTTGTGTTGCCTATCAGACAGCCACTGCTCTTCATCGTGCAATTTTGCGCACGCTGTTTTATTCAGAGAGATTATAGATCCAACCTTATAGTGTATAGCTATATACCACAGAGGTTAACGATCCAAAAGGCACATAATTAAATTTTCATGATATTGCCATATAACTACGCCGGGTCATATTATATCGATTATTAACTTTTATCACCAAGAAGTGGTGCAATTATGATAATTAAAAGGTACGTTCGATAACTTCAGTAATCATGGAAATTATGCATTGTACAAATCAAAAGCACAATAGTCTATTATTATTTAGGCGCTCTGAAGTGTAGAAAGCGTGCATGTACAGGATAATATTACATACATTTGTAACTATACCGTATTTGGCTGTAATATTCTTGGGTGATTGTTGCTTATTTTCCTATACACATGGCATATTCAAAATAAGCGTTATCGTTCTGGATATGAGTCACATGAAACAAAAACTCAGGACGGAATAACTATTCCGTCCTGTTTCATGCATTATGATGCAGTACCAACATCATGCATTCGTGATGAAGTAGGTCTATGCTACTGTATCATCATAAATTAGTTCATAGTCAAAATGCAACTCAAGATAAGAATGATATAGAGCAGCATTTATACTGCATTGTACAGATCACAAGTCTAAGTCTGCTGTGACAATACATGGTAAAGGCCTTACATTATTGTTCCCTGGTAATGAGGTAATAAGCGGAGATGTTTTCGCAATTTTCGTGAAACTGAGAATTGCTTGCCAATTTTTAAAAATCGTAAAGAATCCTTGTTACATTACCGTATACGTTTGATAGTTTACCATGTAACCTAGCGTATATAAGCTTGACTATTGAGGCGGGCTTTGACGTATTTTTCGAACGCAGGCCCATTTACAGCCCCAGAAAAAGACCACAGCATTATTAAGGAGCTGGTGCGTGATTGATAGTGGTAAATCCAGAGCAAGTAATTGATCCTGAATTCTGAATATGAATAACATGGGATCAATTACTTTTCCAGGATTTATAGCCGATCACGTACCCAGCCATAAATGAAAAAATAATAGCCATATTATGCGTCATTTCCCCCCCCCCCCNCCCCCCCCAAAAAAAAAAAATATTTGAAGCCCTTTCTCACGAATATTTCTGGTTTTACGCAAATAGCACAAATAACAACGTAACTCGTAACAAAAATGTTCAGTTTTGTCCTATTTGTAACATTATTTTTAATTTCTTCATAGAGGCCTTAACAACAGCCTTAATTTGTCTAATTTGCACTCCTCAAGGTGACAAAGTGGGGAAACAAACCATTGGACTTCAGACACGCGGTAACTATACTGCATCAAGTCTAGTGCGTGAAGGAGTATATACCGCAACACGTGCTTTCGTGTTTGTTGGACGTTGTTCATGACGTTCCGTACTTGTTTTACGCAATTCTGTAACATAAGAATAGTGCCAACCGTGATAGATCCGTCTCACGTCATCAAGTGATCGTACAAACAATCGCAACTGTGACGATCATATATAGGGAGAGGTTGTTTCGTAAATCTTATGCATATTGCTTTCATCGGTATGTTTGTGATCGATATCCAAACCTATACCATTAGGATATTTTGGTCCATTAGCAAATACGTTGGAGCATACAGCAGAGAATCTAGGTACAAAAATAGGGTAAATGCCTCCATTTTCTCCCTGTAAGTAACATAATAAGGAAGATCGAAAGTGCAAAACTATCAGAAACACAGTTCTGTCGAAATTGAGTTAGGCATTGTGTAATGGCAGTCCTCGATGCGTACTTTCTGATGATCAGGTTAATTTTATGCTATAGCATATAGCCCTATATATAGAAATGTCGAAAAACTCGCATATAATGGCTAATTCAATCGGAAAACTTCAAACCCTCACTACTCGAAATCATTCCAATACGACACTGATCGTTCTGCATTTCAGGCCTTATTATATGTCCTTCTCCGATTCCATGGTTCAATAAACTTGCGCTAGGCTTGTTACCGCAGCAGCCACAGGAGTGTGCGTAGTGAGAGCAGAAGCTTTCAGACTACATAGGACGGAAATTCTCAAAAGTCACATTCTTGTCTCATTTACACTAACTCAAGTCTTCACTTGACATGGATTGAACCCACTTACTCGTCACATACCATATCGATGTGGGACACACAACTATAATAAAAAAGGGTTCTTCGCTGGATCACCCTATAGCTCCTACAAGAACTTTCGACTTGAACTGAACAACTTTCTAACGTATAGTCCGTGGCAATCAATTTATTCTTCAGATAAGGAAAGGCATTTTTCCCGGTTCACCGATATTGGTATAGCAAGCTCGAGTCGTCCCATTCTTATCCTATCGTCCACACAACGAACGTCACACTCTGCTTCAGTCATCTTATACTGTATGATGGTCAATATTAGAGAAGGCAATAATATTGATATAAAGGTGGATCCTTACCAGGAATACAGGGTGTTCCAATTGAAATGTCCGTTTTAATGAGCGATTTTAAACTCTAAGCTGCATATTTTAAGCAGTTACTTTGGAGTAGTTCCTTGTAGTGGTTATCAAAAGTATTAGAAAATATTATGAAGAATATAATCATATTTATGCCAGCTCTGAATTTTAATGGATTTGAGGTTAGGAATAATACATTGGAACAATCGGCATCGAACGTCAGCGATATAGAACTCCGCACTTATGTCAAGCAAGACACACTTGCAGGTCGAGAAACTTAATAGCACCAACTAATGGATTTGATATAGCCGCTAAAAATTTCTATTCAAAACCGGAACTGCTTAAAAGCAATCATCGTTATTATCGAAAATTAAAATTGACATTTCAATAAATCAGCCTGTATATATCTCATATAACGTTTGCAGCAGACTAGTATAAAAATGAAAATAGACACAGAAATAGCAGGACTTATCACTCTCTAATAATTTGTGGTAACAATTTGAGATTGTTTTAGCCAATAACCTGTGACACAAGTCATACGTAATTTCCACCTGGAAGTGCTATAATTTTACAGAGGTTATATCGTTGCAGCATATTGACCCTGATCAAAAATAGGTTACGTGCCACTATTAATTTGACATATTTATAGCCACAAGCGAAAACATGTCATGGCATGTGCGACGCGGGCTTTTACCGAGTGAATATAATAAGCAGGAATGCCCAACTCAATTAACTTGCATTACATCTGCATGTTTAAAATAGCAACACTCTGGCGAATATTAGGCCAGCCGAATCAGTACCACATTACTCGACTGTTATGAGTTTGCTCGTGGCAGGCTACATTAACCTGTAGCATATACTGTAAATTAAAATCCAACACTAGATACCTGTCACCAAACGAAAACGAGGTCACCATCGAGTTAAAAATATTCTATAGTTTACTGTAAGTTAATGAAGTACTGTCATCTTCAGGCTTGTGACATATTGGGTATTGACAAGCACTGCCTTTGTGATCTAACCAAGTGGCACTCGGTTAGAATTGAACCCAAACGTAAGTGGAATCTGTAGAGCTATATATATAAAAAAATCGCATTCCTGAATTAGAGGCTGATCCATGAGAAGTTTGAAGTGCCATTCAATCTGTTCATATAAAACGCTCATGTTTGTGCCAGTGCACTCGAGGAATTCCGATTCCTGTCATTTCGCCATTCTCTCCGATTTTCCCCATCCTCTTCTGTTCATTCAAGTAATTACCCGCTTACCCCTCCACTCGGAACATATTAATCTCGCACATCCATCAGGCTCACATTCACGGAACAAAAAAAAAAGGCTTGTCTGCAATGCCCGTCATATTCTCAAACCTATTATTATCGATCTTGACTTCTGAGTGTGACGCAAAAGTGCCTTTCAAAATGACACTCGCCGAACGTTTCGGTATACTACTGGCAAACAGCAAACACGCTATTCAAGAGTGTTACCGCAGAGATGATATCATATACTCGTGTCATGTTTCTCAGAATATTTTTTTTCTTATACCCGTATATATACAGTAGGTCTACAGAGTATATGCCAGATCAATTTTTTTTTTAGATTCGTCGTCCTAGAAAGTGTGACGACGGAAAATGAAGTATTGTATATCGGAGCGTCTTTCAATAGATCTGATGAAAGGGAAAACGAATTCATTCATTGCGTGCGTAGGGATTTTTTTTTACTTCGATTTGGAGTCCAGGAAAGGGGTTGAAGTACCTGAGTCACGGAGGTTGTGATCAGAAGGTGCTATAGACGGAAGCTGGTAAATCTGGTATTGAAATTTTTCTTTGGTTGTTAATGAGTGTTGAGTGAGTCATTACCAATGGGTCCTGAGATTTATATGCGGTGAATAATGCGGCTCACTTGAGCAAAGTCGCTAACTGCTATCTTGATAGGTTTCTGTAAGTGTCAACAACTTTTGTTGACATATTAGTAATCGTGTAATTCGCACCGCTAGTGGGAGTTATTACGTCATGTATTTCCATTGTGAGATTGTCGTGCCTGGTTACAATGGTCTGGCCAAATCGTATATATACGATTACATTGCTCGAACTGTGTCACGATCATTTAAAATAGGGAAACTATTTGCCGTAGTAACTCGTACAAATGTTATGCATGAGTTTGTCTCAATAGGTGAATCATTGGCTCATACATTTATTAAATAATCGATTTTATGTTGCGATTACACCGCTTCATCGATGATGAAAACAATCTTCGACATCCATCTGTCACTAATTGAAACATGGAAGGATGACTTGAGGGCAAAGTCATTAATTTTAAAATCTAATTTGTAATTCGAAAATGGGTAATGAGAACATTGAAGCCCACGCCAATTTTTGATTAGATCTACAGACTAATAACCTAGTAACATACCATCCAGTAAACTCTATATTGTGAGTGTTACGAAAGATCGTGTACCAAAAGTATATAAAATTAGAAACTTTAAATCGTCTACTACTAGCCTACTACGTATATAGTAGTCTGTGCTAGTGTGACTATTCAAATCCGCCACATGATAAACTCATAGGACAGTTCCTTGATAATCAGGTGGCTAGTAATACAGGTTAATCAGGACGGAGGGATTTTCTCACGTGGAAAGATGGGAAAGAAATGAGTTCGCTCCGAGTTAGCGTAGGTTTTCTCTCTCAGGGTTCTCCCGTTTCCTCCCACAATCAAGATGCAGCGCAGGCAATCCGGTGTTCCAAAAAAAAAAAATCCCATATGAGGCCGCAGCAGGCTTAGCACGGGATGTCGAATTAGGTGTCTAGGAAATATACAGGGTGTTCAAACTATGCGGGTCGCTTTAGTTATAGAATTTTTGCTCAAAGCTGTCATTTTTGTAGCGTGTTGCGCCCGGCTCCAGGTGGACTATTATGTAGCAATGCTGTATTCGTATATAAATATTCGTACCATAGATTAACGATTCGTACATAAATAAAGTAACCCTCCTGGTTTCCATCTGACGATATACCGGATAGCTACAGTACTTTTTCTAGTCAAGAGAGGAGAGCCACCTGACTATCAGGCTTTCGCGAACAATCTAACATACTAAGCCTGTAGTCACTATACTGAAGAACCTGAGTAGTACTCGGGTTCTTCAGTTAATGATTTTGATTAGCAGGTTATTATGCAGAAGTAAAAATGCAAGTGTCCTAGAGTACTTTTAATACCACTTTGACGCCCACGTTGGAGCTGGAATACGAGACACTACTGACGTCAACCGAAGTTATTCCTTGGGCTGTAATCTCATTACTATACGGTATACCGTACGCAAGGAGTTGTAAACTTCAACGAAATGATCCACTTACTGTAACAATTCAAATTTCTTGAAGCAGAAACAGAAGCTGTCTTGGAGTGACAACAATGGCGCACTTACCTTGACACGTGGCCTCTCAGGCCATTTCATCACATACAGACCATATTATTGGTGTGGCCTAGATCTCATTTCGAGACTTCCGTTTCTCAGCAGATAATTGTTCCCATGATGAAGGAAAATATCTCCCCCACAAGCTACGCGCGTGTACAATCTACGCCGTATGAGGATGCAAATGAAATATACAAACAAAAATATAAATGTTTGAAGGACGTGATAAAGAGAGGCAATTTCTTTTCACATTCATCACGGGTTATTTTTCGCAGAAATTTGCGCCAGGTGTGGTCCTACCCACTTGTATGAGGAGTAATGAAAATGAGACCGACTCTATTGAAAACACTTTCTCCATCCAAATGACTCTTCAGAGGCAGGGAACCCAAGCGCTCTCAACTTCATATTCGCAACCGTAGTCAGTTTTTCGATGATATAGGAGAATACAGAGCTTAATTTTGTGGGAATTATTTCTTACTGTTCTGTAATTACCTGGTACCGACGTCTTATATACATCAAAAGAGGAGGAAACCCCTCTAGGAAAATTGTCATTATTTTGAGCGCAGCCTTTGCCCTCTCCTTAACTCCACAGGATTTCTGAGATGCCTTGTAGATTTTCCGAGGGGGTAACAACTTCGTAAATCCGATGCGCACTTCGCCATAAATCCCTTCATATACCGTATCTCTGCATAAAGCCCATCAATCTGGTACACACTAAACTGATAAGTTGTTAGCCCCTTGGGATTTTCCTGAATCTTCTTGTGAATCCAGGATATTTGACTTCGAGAATCTATGGTGGGCGGGATTCATGTCATGTCTATAGTATCAAGACGCATTTTCTATCCTTTCTACGAACCACTGACTTCTGGAAGCTTCTTTTAATATGATGCTATAAGCCTATAACGGTATTAAATATACAAGGAAATACGCAGAACAGCGAAACGCAATTCCCAGAAGTATACCTCGCTCTTCAAAAAAGACGCTTATTTCACCTAATCAAAGTTGACAACATGTTTTCCGCTAAGGTTATAGACATCTTTGAATGCCTCACAAATTGAACCTCACTCTCGAGTCCTATACCATATAAGCGTATTTCTCTATGGTGCTTTATAAACCTTCATTGTGATGGACCGGAGAGGAGGTATTAATAACATTGAGGAGTAGCCAATACGCCTACTATACTGAACGTAATAAGATTTTCGGCATATCCTTTTTTTTTGCTGTCAACAGTTTCCAGGTCGATAAACACTTAGTAGACTCTCCGTATAGAGCTTAAAAGATTACTCGAAGACATTATATGTGAAATAATTTTTGAAAACTGAATTAACCGACATGGGTCTAAGGTTCAGGCTGGGCTCATACAGGCTCCAGGAACGTTATTGTTGCTTTTGCCAATATGTATCTTATCAGTTGGCATCAGGAATGGTGACCAGAGATCCTGGATCCCGCACCCGGCACAAATGTTGAGGTTTTGGAATACAGTATCACTGTTGCGTAAACTCTGCAATATTTTTCCGCATGTCTGGAATTTTTTGAGTAAGTTCGGATCTACATATGTGTCGGAGCTACGCATTTTTTTCAATATGCAGAATCGCATAGAAATTTTTATGCAATTTAAACATTTTAAATTTAATAAAAATTACTATAATGGGTTGGGGGGCACTCCAATACAACCGCTCTACTGTATACACTTTCTAATTTTAAAAGCGAAAAATAATTTCAAACTCTATGTTCACAGTCTATTCTATTAATAGAAAATAATTATAGGGGTGGGAGAACTAAGCGATAGCATGAATTTGAGAAAATCGATGCCTCAATATACACATAATAACATGGAAAGCAAACGTGGTTGATTTGCCTCAATTCTGTAGTTTTAATTGCACTGATTGCAACATCTACATGGTATAAATTCTTCCAATACTGCCTAATGACCAAGCATGCAGTGTAAGTACTCTGCTATAGTAAAATTAAAAACTGGCTGAAACTTGCTCCCGCGAACACAGCACCGCCCAGTTATAGGCTATGTATCTGTCCGACGCTGTCGCGAATCTGCGCAAAACCCAGAAAAACATGTCAAGTGGGTGAGGGTGGGTGACAGCAGGGCGGGAGGGTGTCCGGGATGCCAATAAAATGAGCCGTGGACAGCTATCCGTCTTCAGAACTCGAGTTCGACTCGTCACGTGCAGAGAGCTCATTCCATAGACTACTATTGTGCTCTTCACTGTGTGAGTATGAAGTGTGCATGGCTCTGAGATTGAATGAGATCGCATAATACTGTTTATTTGGGTGGGTCCCATAGTGTAGATGGAAGCACTCTGGTTCTCAAGTGGACCAGCAGTCCGAGTTCGAATCTCGGTGGGGCCTTGCCACTTTTTTTCGCATGGAGTATGTCTGAAGATTGTTCAGTTGCTATTTATTTTGGAGAAAAAGTGTGCGTATTGAGAGAATTATATTACAGTATATTTGACATGAGCGCGTGTTTCTTTTCTTTCGATGCCAAATGCTTCCGGATGGCACTGATGAACTGCAGAAGAAAGCGACTAAAGGTAAATTTGCTATACAGATCAACAAAATCGCATTTTGGTGTGTCCCACCTGCAGTTTTATCTCGTGAGTACATTATCTCGTTGGCTGATTGGCTCTGATCCGAGGCACTATAACGTTCATCCGAAGTAACTTTCCGCGTTGCATGCTGGGGTGTAATTTTAAATCGTGACAGTTCTTTTAAGATGGTAACTAAAGGGATTAATTTTAATTGCAATAATCCACTTTAAATTTACATAAAACTAGGATGAGATTTGCATGACGGCTGATTAATTATTTGCTTCGTAATGCAATATTGCGTGGAATAAGTTTGTTCATATCGAGTAATTGAAGTACTGTACAGTGACAGTGCCGAGGTCAAATATTTCGTAGCAGTGGCAAAATTGAATCGACGTGACTGAATTGAGACCTGGGGTGATTTTTATTCAATATTTCGTCGAAAACGCAATAGGGCGTGGAACATATCGTGTAAAAATTATATATCAAAAATTACCGTGTGTTGAGATCAAAATAAGAGTATACAGTTGAATTATCCAATCGCAAATTTCGCCCGAAGTTGTTCTTTTGTGTATCATTTTGTGCCCCGATCGAGGCGCCCAATTATGTAGCAGCTGCTATATTCGACCACACCTGAGAATAAATGGGCACTTCCATCGGGGCTCAAAAACCTGCCCAAAAATAACAGCTTCGAGCGACATGCGATAACTAAAAACGACGCTGACACTGTATATATAAAGTTATAAACTATGACCTAATTATTTCATCTCTACTTACAAGTCTGAACAAAAAGAATTATATAAGTTAGCTAGGTACTTATTACGTACTTGCAGCCTGTGAATAATTCAGCACTGTAATTAATTTAAACTTCCAGTCATTAATTTTCCAAGCGTAATAATGCGTCAATAATCATGTCCCGGGCACGTCCCTTTGGATTCGCTGGAGCGGAGGAATGAGCGGGGGAGAAACGAACCCGAATTGTAATCCATCCCCTGCTTTGGTGCGCACGAATAACGTTGTCATTTTATACAAATTCCAGATGCAGGTTAATGGCGAGGTTGAAGCTATGTCACAATACGTGTATAGTAAATACCTGTTGATTTCCCCCCCCTCCCCCCCTNCCCCCCGGATTAAATAGCGATGAATGGGTCAACTATACATTGATCGCATTTTCTCTCGTGTTAATGGTACCGGTATCTTAATGTTCAAAATATTTTTAAAATATGCGGTTTTCAAAATGTTGTTCACTCTATTACTCGTTCGACGACATATTGAAATTTTTCTGGAGCAATATTTGCGGAGATAAACGTTCATGATTTTTCTATCATATTTATTGTGATGCTTTGCATGAATATTGTTGGGCTTGGTAAGCGACAGGATATGGAGCGTTTAGGTTTACTTTGACAATTTTATGTGAAAATTTTATTAAAGACGTGAACGATGTTGCAATCTGTGTATCTTTCGGGAATCATTCCCACAACATTATTTTTAGCACGAGGCAAAGTGATGAGTTCTGGTTAGCTCCATGTATTTAAATTCACACGCAAATTGCACTGCCGATGATTTTGACATTTGGAAAAATCTCGTATACGTAGACAAAAGAAGTCAACGGTGTTCTGGTTTCAATACAGGGAAATTGTGGAATTGACGAATATCGCAGCATCGAGTCTTAAATTATCATGTAATGGAGTGATCCATAGAATGTATTATAACAGTCATAAAATATTGGACTCGGCGATCCAGGTATAAGATTTGTTTCCAGCATTCAACGTCATCGGAGCAGGTAAGTGCATGAAAATCAGCTTGGTTGAGACGGTTGGGGGCGGGCGGCGGGTGCAGGGAAAGGATCACTTTTGCTCGCTTCCCTCCCCTAACTTGTAAGTCGTAAATGAACAGGAACAATGATTGTATTCAATACAGCGCGATATTATCAGGGATTCAGTTCCTTGGCGCCAGCTCAAGGTTCTGAAAAATAAAAATGCCACGCCCCACCAAACACTGATCATTGGCTTGAGTGTACGGACTTTTCAGGTCGTGAAAAGGTTCACAAACATCCTTTTGACTCTGGTTGTACCAGGTATGGGTTACTGCTTCTTACAGAACCGCGTCCAATAATGTTATTAAAACTACATCAATTTAATGGTTATAAGTTTCCATAAATACAATAACGTAGCAGCCAATCGATAAAGGCTCGCCAACTACCAAGGCTAAACAAGGATGAAGTATAAGGTATCCCATGACTTCCAAGAACGATTTATAAAGACCGCCGGACTCGTTCGTAAGAAAGGAAGGAATATTCAGAAATATCCCATTTCACGTCGTGGATGACTAAATCTTTTTGTCCAGGTTGTTGGGGGAAGAAAGACGAAGATATGTAGAGAGAGAAAACTGACAACATGTTATGATGGGCACCGATGATGGGCACCGTTGATAAAGACTGGATCAATAGTAGATCCTGTAGAATCTGGTGATTGGAATGAGGGGTTATTGTTCATTCTAATTTTTCCGCAAACACGGACTATACGGACTACTCGATTTTCTATGAATGCCTAGCATTGCCTCCGGACTACCCCGGAAATGACTGTACAGTAGTACACCGGACAATCTTATAAATAAATAATAAATTATCGTGATTGAGTAGTCTAGATACAGCTAGTTTCGACACAGTTCATAATAATCTTATTTGCGATTGTGGAATGTATACTATTGCTATATGTACGACTATTTTCTAGGCAATATATTTATTCTCAGGTGTAAGCCTTGTATAATTAGTAATACTTCAAGCAACCAGATGATGCTAATAAGTGAATTAAATCATTCGTTTAGATTCAAGGCGCAGTTTGGTGTTCATTTGTCATCACCGGCCATTAGTGAAACCCCTCAAAGCATAAGCCGCAATCCATCTAATACTGGATGATTAATTTGCTTGTAATAAGGCGGAATAAACATGTAGGACATACGGTAACGTCAACATATTCGCGCATCATTATGTTTCCTAAATCCTTCCCAGAAATGAATTTGAACACTCTGTCTTCTTCTAATGATTTCTTAACCCGCCTTTCTCCTCTTCCTCTTCCTTCTGGTCTTAATTTCCTACATCATTTTTCACTGTTCCCCATCGACAATGGTCGCAGCGAAAAACAATATATGGATGAAGTAGTCTATAACTTTCATGCGACCCTAAAAAATATATTCACAGACATCAAACTCTTCCGTCTCGATAAAATTACCCTGTTCCTGCCCGCCCCCAATGATGTGAATGACCTGTGAGATGGAGGGTTAAGGGACATTGGATTAATCCGAAACCCAATCAGTTCAGAGTATTAGTGCTATTTTTTGAATGAATACGTGATTACGATGTGAAGCAGGGTTTGATTGATACTGACCCAGTGCAATGATGCCAAAAGGGGTAATTTGTATATTCAGGAGTGGTCTGGATACACTATACACAGCGACGCTTTGAAGTCGAGGTAGTATTTTTAGGGGTGAGACGACAAAGGTTTAGCGTAATTACGGTTGCTTCTTCGTAAATATTGCTTATGTCAGCCTGGTTTGCCTCGGGTATCAGGAAGTTGTTATTTGATGTTATAGCTAGGCAATACCAATTCCGATGCACTTCCTTATACTTCATCTACATTTACGTAAACACGATGAACCTGATATATTATACTTGGCGAAGTTCAGAGTGCCACAGCTGACAGTATATGGTTTAACTTGTAAGATTAGTTTAACTCGCCCTTCAAGAGGCTAGTAATTTTTATATTTCCGTGCAATCTAAATGCCATATTTTCAAGAGCTCTCGATTCGTAATTACACCATCTTATACGTGAGCTTCATGTCATTCATGTAACTTATACAAGTATCAATGGAATAGTCTTGCATGACTAGCAGGCACCGTGACTATTAATTATTAAATGTGACTTCTTGATACGGTATGGATGGAGTCGGATGGCACGCTATAGTTTATATAGACATCTTGTGAATTACTAGAAATATTGTGTATTAAGAAAGCAGGGAATGTTCGCATCCCGAGTGAGCCACTCTATAGTTCCTCAATAACACAGAAATATAGGCTATTAAAAGTAGTTTTTTGATATAAAATAAGGAAATAAAATCTGGGTTATTTGTGTTATGAGCTATCAGTTCCTCAATTAACCGTAAATTGCCTATTATTTAGCATAGTTTATATGTAATCACTATCATTAGGTTTTATCTTATTATAGTGCTAAACATATATTTTGATGTTAGAGAACACTAATACATTGGAATCGTAATCTGTTTCCTAGAGACAAGGCAGTACAGCAAAAGTTATGCATTAGATATTCCTAACAGTTAGACTACTTTCCAACACTGTTAAGTCACTCATTACAATTCTTCCTCATCCTTATGGAATATATGTGCTGTCATCTCTGCAAATAATTAATCATTCTTTATTTTCATTACAATTTTTATCTGGATATAGGTCTGTGATTATACGAGGGCCGTAGTAAAATGATTTGAAATTTATTTATTTTTGCTACAAATACAGCGACCGTACAGGTCGCAGATAGGCGCAAATTATCGATAGAATCCGCCTGGAGCCAATATACACAGGAGTCATGGGTATGGCAACCTCTCCAGACCCTCCAGGAACCACTTTTTGGCAGTGAGGTGCACCCACTCTCGGACAACTGCGCGCAGTCAGCAATGTCCTCGATATGGCGTCGGCGAAGGGTTTTTTTTTCATGTCCCTGAACAGGTGAAAGTCACAGAGGGCCAGATCGGAGGAATACGGCGGGTGTGAAAGCACCCAAAGCCAGATCCAGGGGGAAAAAACTCTTCGCTGACGCCATTTCGAGGACATTGTTGACTGTCCGCAGTTGTCCGGGAGTGGGTGTGCCACACCACCAAAAAGTGGTTCCTGGCGGGCCTGGAGACGTTGACACACCTGTGGTGGTATAGTGCATCCGGCAGGAGGCATGACTATCTGCCGACCTGTATGGGCACTGTATTTGTGGCAAAAAAAAACAAAAAACAAAAACAGAAGTTGTAGATCATTTTAGTACGGCCCTCGTACATAAACCATTAATAGGACTAAGCATTAGTACCGACTGGATTAGCTACAGTATAATGGTCAGTCTGTAAGAGAGAAAATGATATAATCTTATCCTATAATTATAATACAGGGTGTTTCTTACTATAACTGCGAAAGAGGCGACATTGCAAAATCCCAACAGTAATGATGATCACCATGATCATATCCTGTACCCTAGGCAACCACAACAAGGCGAACTGGTCCATCCGTCAGGCATTCGCCCTATACAAAAAGGTGTGGTGTGTGTTGCCTCGTGTGTCTAGTAGCACTCCAATATGTGTCGTCGTCTACGTTTTTACCGGTTGGTCCTTCGACATTTCTCACCGAATGTTTTTTGACTTGTTTTGTGCCAACGATTACGCTGGTAACGCAGGATCCACCACTCTCTGAATATCAGTATACTCAACAACATATCCCTGGTCTGTAACATATAATTTTAGGGTTATTTTATTGCCAAGCCTGGTCATTCCTATACTGCTCTTTTCAGGAATCAATTAAGACAGTATGTTCATCACAAGTAATGCAGAAAATTTATCCCCATGATCTATTGCCCCGGTGTAAAAACTGGCACCAATAGGCATAAAAACTGGCACCAATAGGCATCTGTCAACATGACGTGTCTGCCTATACTCGTGCACAAAAACATTGCAATTAGTGAACATCGCACTACCACATTTTGCACAAAAAAGTTCAGTAATTGACAGTAAAGTGACCCAGTAAAGCAAGAGCCCAAGGCCACATGGGTTTTCTACCCTGGGCTTTGGCCCTTGTTATTTTGGACCATACATATGGGGCAGTGATGCACTTAATTATCAATTGTGACTGAAAATGCATAATGAGCAGCGGTTGTAAGCCTTAGCGTGTACTCTAACAATACTGGACACAACAGGTGTAAGCCATTATCCAAAGCATTCACTTGGCAGTACGTTATTTTTAGAGGGAAAAAATGGTAGAATTTATACATGCTGTTGCATGGCCGACTTTTCTGGCCTAAAATAAATCACTACTAAAGTCAGGTACCAGTTACTCATGTTTTGTTTTATTATTACAAACCCAAATTTTCGACTAGTATAGAGTAGCATATTATTTCTACCCACTTTAAACTCTAAATTGCCTCGGAGGTGCGTGTTATACAAAGTGTTTAGTATTTAGCTTGTCGATTTTTATTTCACGTGTGGTATAATGTGTATTGATAGAGAAAAGGTTACGACACTTCCGGGTCTGTGGTTGCTCCTTGAGGAGATGAGATTGGTTAGCCGTAACAGTTACGGATATTTAATCCTTGATTGGGTCGGGCAGCGTAGGGATCCCGAGGTTCAGGCCCTGTTTTTTTATATAGTATATACCGGTACGTCTGGGATGCAGGCACGCGCTATGAACGAAGTGGGCTTTTCCTACAGACTTTAGCTAGTACGTATACGTATAATTGCGACAGACGTACACTTCGCTGTACTACATTCCTGGCATCCGCGCTATTCTTCAAGGTCTATGCTACACCAGTCAGGAATGGCGCAATAATTTTATTTGCGTAATATGCGGAAGAAAAATATAATCTTGAAAACGTGTACACGCTCCAAACATATTCAGTAGTACGTAAAAAACGGCTAACAACTTCGTGGTTGATAAATCCTAATATTATACAGGATCTATACGTAACACCGCGACTTGTATACTTGTCAAGTATACAAGTTCCCTATTCAAGCTCGCGATGACCAACATCACAACTCCGCCACAAAGATTCGTCAGCATTGCCTAAGATATGGTAAAAGCGATGAGGTCGACCAATATTTAGATCAGTGTAGATGACAATTTCGCCAGCGTCATAACTCTGTGGTAACACTGTGTAGCGCAATTAGAGTTTCGAAATCCCAACGGCACAATATGGGTGTGCTAATTGATGGTGGAAGGAGTGCAGAAAGTATTCTGTGTAAATATGTGGCTTTAGATTCAGCGCTTTTCACTTGATTTATCGACAGGAGCGCAGGATAAGCCATGACCAAGCACTTCGAGTTCAACTGGCGCGTTCCGGTGCCTGAGCCTCTCCTGCAGGGATGTGTCTTCGATCGCTGGACCGAGGTGAGATATAACCATTCTCTGAGGACATAGGAAGGGCACAATTTACATAAGTCTGGTCTCTTTGTCCCAACGCTACCAGGATAATAAAGATGCGTTTGATCTGGAGATCAACTGTCTCTTCCGAGTGGACGAGTACGGATTTTTCATCTACTGGAAAGGCGAAGGAAGGGTAAGGTTTCTATCCTTGGCTTACTGACTTATTCCCTTTTTAGCATTCTTAAGTGGGTTGGGTCCCATGATAATACATTGACCTGACAGCCAATCTCGGAAGCGTGTTTGCTAGTGGCCTGAGCTATATAGTCAAATTCGTTCCACTCGCAAGTAAATTCAGGGAGTGCTAAAATGGGTCACCAATTAATGTCACTGCCAGCCTCATCGATCCCAAATGATCCGCCTTAATAATTGCATTGCACATCTAATCCGTGTCGCGGTCGTTGAATGTCACCGTCCATTGATGAAATGATATCATCTCTACCCGGGCGGCTAATTGAAGCTTATGTGACATGTCCGTTTGTATCGTGCAATATGTGTACAGTACGAAGGTGCTGAGAGGCCCAAATCAACGGGTGGAAGCTGAATTAAAATTCAACTTTATTTAGTTAATCCCATTGTTCCATCTGACCTAATTCGGCTACGAGATTTACACGGAATTGGGTCAAGACTATTAGACTATATAGGTTATGTGTTGATGCAAATGCGGCTTTTATAGAGTCACTCACACCCGACCTGCAGTGTAACCGCACCTAATTTTGCCATACCCTTTGGGACGTGTTTCATATATAGCCTATAAGCTTGGAAATGCAAGTTGCCTTGGTATAGTCCAACCACGCATAGCAACCTGCTTCTCCCGAGCAATCCGCTTACGAGCTTTCAATTAGACCCTGTCGCGCTCTATCACCTCTCCCTTTCATGTCTCGTAAGTGATCATGATCCCTTTTATCTCATAGGATGGAGACGTACTGGAGCTTTGCCAGGTCAGCGATATACGAGCCGGCGGTTTGCCTAAGGTGAGAATGTCTGCCAGCATAATAATGATAAACCATATCATGTCATCAGGTACCTCACCCTGTCAAATAAACATGCCCTCCTTATTTTGAGTCGCGCCATTTTTGTTGTTGTTGTTTAAAATATTTTCTCCGGTTAGGATCCACGTCTTTTGGCTCAGCTGATGGCTAAGAATGGGGACAATGTGGAGGAACGAAGTCTGACAATCTGCAGCGGCACAGATCTAGTCAACGTCAACTATCAACACGTGGTATGTCCCGACTCGAACACGGCTAAGGTGAGTCTGCTTGTGTTGCTCCAGTTTCTCGAGTTGAAAAAAAATGTGCCAGACGAGGCATGTTAGGGACCAAAATAATGCCATTGCAGTTTTTTTTCTCATCCTGTTCAAAACATAGATGGTACTACACATAGGCTTGTATGGAACGCTGTGTGTGGCCTGTCCCTTGAGATGGCGTTGGAGAAGTTGAGTGGTGCGGCCACATTTTATTGACTCAATAAGGCGGCCTCTTTTGCATGGATGCCAACGTAGGCCACACTGCGTTCACTTTGGTCTGTTGACAAAACTAGGTGTGTTATTGGGCTTTGTTGGGCACTTTGAAGTGTGCCAGTAGGTTTTCAAAACATTAGGAATTTTAATTAAGAGCAAAGCGTTTTCATTGTGTGGAGTGAAATGGTAACAGCGAATTGCATTGTGTTTCTGGTACCTCCCTTTACTGCCAATAACTAGCACTTCGTAATCCAAGGGCGTACGGCCTGATGAAGATGACGCCTTTTTCCCGGTTATGAAACCTTTGTGTGCTGGCAGTCATGCTATCAGAAACAGTAGTTCACACTGTGTGTTGTCTCAAAATGTAGACTTTAAGATAATATATTATTGCTACAAGGTGCAATAGGAAATAACTAGGAAATTAAAATATTTTTCTTGTCGATATCAGTGAGCATTTTAGAGTAAAAACCAACCGTTAACATTCATGTCGGCAATGCCATATTATTAATGATACCTTATGTGCTGCCTTTTCGAAATGAGCCGCTTTTACAGAGTTGACAGATCTGGTACTGGCAATATCACTGTACAACTCCTAAAAAATTTATATATTGGGATGCCATGGATTCAAAAACTTGATTTTACGTTATCTCAATACGGTTACAATTTACTACTAAAGCAGCAATACAATGATGTTGACTGGGATATTAATGAGCACCACCATACCTTTGCATTCATTGCAACTTTGGCAGTAAAGTAATACCCGAGGGGGAAAAATTAAGTACACGGCTTATTACAGTATATCTGGCTCACTATAGGGTAGTAGAAAATTAATAAGCCCTCTCATAACTGCAGAGGCGGGGATTTTATTTCATATCATCTAGAGTCTCGCTCGCATTGTGACAGCCCAAGTTGGTAACGACCTAGTTATTCAGTGATGAACAACAGCCTGGCCTAATTGCTCTCTGCTATATTTTGCTCCTACATACAATCGCGCTTTGTACACAAGCTTCAACTCCTAATTCAACATTTATTCAATGCCGGCTAAAAAAATAATTATGACGAGAAAAAAATAGAATTCGGATGTTATGGATATTATACGAGATAGGAGAATAGAATCATGTCAGGTCTCATACAAGCAACAGCATTGAACCCCTGCTTGTTATAGGACGTCCCCACGTAACCTTCCACAATGAGCCCTGTAATAAGTCACTCGCGTGACAATCGGATAACGAGATATAATGAGCCAAATATTTATTGTATAGGCTACTGAGCTCATTTCATGGAGTCACATAAGCTGCTGACACCGAGTAGATGGAGACGTTTCAAGGTTACAGTCGCTCTCTCGTTCCTGAGAGTGATACTTTATCTGGAACATTGCGGATATCCGCCGGCTTTTCCAGCTGCCCTCGTTGATTACTTCTAGGAGTGGGTGTTGTACGGTGCAGTAGGTACAATCATGCAGGGCAATGTAAAAAAAATGGTGCAAACACACCTCGATAGGTCATTGTCCAGTCCTAATATGTTTCATCACAGGAAGGATATTCAGGATAATAATCCATGGTGTTTCGCCAAATTGCCGGAATACGAGTAATTAAGTAACAATTTGACAAACCTAAGGAATAGGTATGCAAGCAGCCAATCAATAGTTGGGAGGGGGGGGGGGGGGTTTGAGAAGGTGTAACATTGGTATTCGCCTCTCCCGACTACGCCCCGTTAGTTGCATACATTGAAGGTATTATTCCAACGTAAACGGCTCACGCAGAATTGGGTTCGCTCAGGCTTGAAAAGAATATCTCGATATTTTCAACCTCACTGTTGGCACGAGCCAACGATGCATACAAACATAATCATCCGGTTTGCTATCCTTTCCTAACCCATATGCTCGGTATGGCAGGTTTTATCGTGATCAGTTTACACACCAGATGCTTACAGTATACTATAGGGTTGATTGCACAATCGGAATCGAAATGATGCTTCTGTATAAACATCCACTGAAAACCCGACATCCTATCAGTGATGCTTTAGGCTAATTGAAAGTTTTGATACGTACACTCTTTTAAGGCCAAAATCAAATTAGGGAAAACCTCCGATTACATATAGACATTCACAATATAATCAGATATTTTGCTCCTTAATTTGATGTGCAAAATGCGTATCCCTTGCCAAAATGAATACCTGTATCATACCAGTCTACGTATACAGGATTATGATTCTTCCTTACCCAGTGCGCCTTTCATATTTCAAGACACTCAGCCCTTCCACAGGGTTGCCAGTAATTCCCGAGGAATACGCACCTAGAGCGATCGATTGGCCTGTTGCAATACTAAAATGCTGTATACTTTCTATCACTTTGACAGGCGGAGATGTCTTCCAAGTGAACTCCATAGGAGATATCCTACTTGTTAGGCTACCCGGGAACCACCTGTGATAGGCTACTTGTCTAGCCAGAAGTGGGGCTATTCTCAGTAGAATTCACAGTGGAATGCCACCCAAACTTAATTGCCGGAGAGTCTATATAGGACGCTTTCCAGCCAAAAGTGATGCCGTAGGGTATTTTGGTCTTGCAATAGGTCAAGGAATCGCCTGCCTGCCCATTACGCGGTAGTCACTCATTGTCCTGAATAAATGTCATGACGCTATAAAAATCTCTCATTATGCAATCGTCTACTCAACAAATGGAAATAAGTATACGCCAGTGTTGAACGACACAAAAATTTCATTACATTTTTGAATATGGCAAATGTGCTACTTCTCATAACTGTGTAGCCTGTAGTTGGCATGGCTCCAGACGCAATATTCTGGGAGCAGCTGGGATGTAAGGCTTCTATAAAATGTTGCATAACACAGCCCCAGTTCTATTTGTCAGAAGAATTTATAGGAAGACTGGCACTAATGTGTTCGTCAGACAGCCACCACCTTCCAGATTCCCTACTGTGAAGGAACTTGCAATAGACATGCCATCAAGTTGTGTAGAGATAGATTTTTTTACATTATGTACCTCATTATAATAGCCTACTTATAGGCCTACAGCCTCCTCTATATAGGTTTTTTTCTACATTTGATGGCCAAACTGCACTACTTGGGTGTTCGAAATGAGAGAGGGAAGCGACTGTGGCCTCAGCTGCGCCATATTGATTCGAAACTTTCTCCTAATTTTCCAAGGAAATCGGGTTAACCTGTAATGAGGCTCGAACTCTGGACCCCCAAAATGAAAGCCGTCTCATGTCGGCACAAAGAGTTCAGACCACTCTTACCTTATAATCATAGCTGAACTTATATATCAATATCCAATTAACTGAAGTACTTGCTATATAGTATAATGTTTGGCGAAGTTATACTGCATGTAGCTACTTATAGTTCCCGAGTCTTTCTGATCAATATCTTAATACAGCATGATCCTGTTAGGTAGTTTAATAGGCTTATGGTATTAGTCAATTTCAAATAAAATACAAACAGAGCAGCAGTTACTATAGCATTATCGACATATTACTTACACGAAAGTACTGTACTGTGAAGAACGGGATACGCCTCCTGAGCTGTAGATTATACCTATATTTTACCTGCAATGAAACGCCGGCCACTAATAATATTAGTACATTTCAAAAGTAAGTTCGTTTGGCCGAAGATATTTTAAATAAATTTTCTCAAAAGTCAACATGGCCTCACTGTGGCGGATATCTTTAGCTATATACCACTGTACACAAACATCAGATTTTGTGGGCATCTGTCGAACACTCTCGCCACCAATGTGTTCTTTCGTCTCTTGGTCACTTCCTAGAGGCTGTCACGTGACAAAGTTTTTCTCTTGGTGGCTTTAACAGTTGAACAGGGAAATTTTTGAACACCCAGACCATGGTCCAGATCTTTCAATCACGTTTTTGCCACCTGCATAAAAATTTCGGCAGCAGAAAAGGAGTGATTAAGAGACGAAAAGAAAGGATTTGGCGGCGAGAATGCTCGACACCACAGCTTGAATAATCCCTTTGATAGATGTATGGTTTTTGTGCAGTGGTAGGTAAAGATCTGTGAATTCATACTGCTACGTTGAGTTTTGGAAAAATTCTTCTGAAACCTTTCACGGCCGAGCGGTACTTATTTCTGGAATAATGTAATATCTTGCCAGGTTTCCCAAGTTCAATCCGCTACGAACTTTTCAGGCGGAAAGGTCACTTCTCCTTTTAGTTGCGATATATGGCTAAAGCTCTATCGTGCTCCAATATACTGTAGGCAATGAATTTTCTTCCTGCTGAAAATAGAATTAGGAGCGTCAGGGCCAAGGTCGAAATTTTCAAGTAAACAACAAAACTACGCAGACCACTGACAAGTCGACTGCAGTAGAGCTTTTAGAGTGGAAAATAATATCACAGAAAGCAAAAATGAAATCACATTTTTGACCTTTCTTAAATAATGACACAAAGTGTGCTTTTCAGAAGTAGGATATGAAGAAAACCCCTTGCCTATACGCACTACTCACTAAAATTGAATATAACCGCAAGGAAAAAAGACACGATATATTCCAGAATTTGTTTGGTATCCCTAATGGCCACAAAACTACATCACAGGAGTGTCACAATTATCAATCTCCATGAAGGGTGACAGACACTACCAACTAAAGTGTATGCAGCATAGCAACATTGATTACTTACAGTACTTTCAGTTCTATTTATAATGAACAAATATTACGGGAATAATAGCTAATCGGAATAAGCATGTATCACAAAATAGTAGTGTATAGCCCTACTTTAACCTGTAACGTCCTATATAATTCGGTTGGATTAGTTTCCTTGACTATGAGGCGGGGTTTCGATCCCACGTAGCTTACTTGACCCACAAAAGTTAACCTCTAGATATTCAGAGTTATCTTAGGCACTACCATGTCTTTCAATTGTGGGCATGTCAAAAAAGGCACAATGACTATCCTCGTGTATTCTCCAAGGAAACTGTAATTGCAACTAGTGGCACTGATTTCATCATTTTTTGACAGGCATGGCTGGACGGAATTCGCAAAATAACGCACAACGTCAAATGTAACAATATCTGTCCCATGACCTGCCTCAAGAAGCAGTAAGTGAACTCGCAGGCAATTTTGCAATTAGATTGTCGTAGTAGATGTTGGTCTTTGCATGTCGTTTTTGTCGCATGCTGCCATGCCCTCCCAGCATCAAAAGGAAATCGACAAAGTAAAAGCGAAAGCGAATCCAGAGATATACTTGCAAGGGTCTTCGTCACGGAGGTCGACACGCAGATATCGATGTCGATGGGGTACTGTACCAGGACCTTTTTCAGACCGTCAGTTCCCTGATTGTAGTCTACTGTACATTGTTTCAGTATTAGGAGTTGTAAAAATAGAGTCAGTCGATAGATGTGAACGATAAGAGTTGGTGCATGTCTACATTGAAAGATTTGTATATTTGCATGTGAAGGCATGGCAAGAAGGGTTGCGGAAAATCACCCACAACTCAAAGATGAACAACGTGTGCCCTACGACCAACCTCATGAAACAGTAAGTAGAATGCGTGTTTTCCTAGTTGATGGACATGTTCGATTTTATAGCTTCACTGGGCTTATTTATGAAGGTAGTACAGTGCTCAACCGTACGCTACACGAGAGTGAGGGAGTAATGACATGACAGCAGGGAGAATGAAGTGAGAGAGGAGTGGACTGCCTGTCTTCACATGTAATCATTCCTTGCACGTATAGGCCGATCAATTCACCGCTTATTCCTCTATCCCCATTATGTCCCATTGCGTCCCACTTTTCATCAACTTTGTTACATTCTCGACTGCTCAGAATCAAAGTTGTTTCCTTGATTCGGTCACTTTGTTGTTATTCGAGCCCCTTTGCTTTTTCTCTGCTCTATAATAGCCTTTTCCACTTCAAGCCCTAGGTGGGAGTACAGCTTCTCCCCTATTCCCCTGGGGTAGGCGCCACCGTCCCCTTCACCAGTATATGATCAACTCTACTGATCATTCTCCTGATGGGTCTCTCCCTCCCTTCCACCATATGAAGGCGTCCAATTTCCAAACAAGTCATGTCTCTCAGGCACCCGGGGGGGAGTAGCCTCGAAAACCAAACATGTGAAAAAATTTCTCGATCAAAACTTTTGGTGCCCAATCCCCAGCCAAAATGATAAACTTGTGAGAAAAGTTTCAACTCCACCTGGACCATTCCCTTCTCAGTGGCTCTTTGCATGCAGCAGACATGGGGTAACACTTTTTGCAACTTTTCCAGCTGGATGCGGCTGTGCTTTCTGGTTGACCCCGCCTGCAAAGTTCCGGTCCGTGTTGTGGCTCGAACATTCGCCTCTGGGAAAACGGAGAAATTGGTTTATCAGTGCCTGTCCGAGCTTGATCTCCCTAATGGCAAGGTAAGACACTTCCTGTCAGCCAATGAGACACTGCCAATGTCAAAATTACATGTTGTGCCTCTTTCGCCTGCAGAACGATGTGATCGAACCGACAGACTTCACATACGATAAGTTTTACGAGCTGTACCACAAACTGTGCCCTCGTAACGACATTGAGGAACTCTTTCAGAGCCTGTATGTATCTGTAATATCCTGCAAGCTTTCAGAAAAATTTTAATCAGCTGTAATGTACGTTAAAAATATGGTGCTGTGGCCCCATTTTTCTTCAAATATAAATGCAATTAATATCTCATATAATTTATATTCATTTCTTCATATACGATATAAGAATTCCCTTTGATACGAAAATCACCGAATCTGTCAATTCCTCAGGTCACAGGGAAAAGCAGATTACATCGACGTAAGCCAGTTCATCAACTTCTTGAACGAAAAGCAGCGTGATCCACGCCTGAACGAAATCTTGCACCCCCTGTACGATGAGAAGCGTGCTGGCGAGATCATCTCCACGTACGAGCAGAGCGAAGAACATCGCAAACTCAGTGAGTCATATATGCTTCTACACCAACCCAAGCACAGTAAACTACAATATCCTTTCTTTGTACAGAGCGTCTGAGCAAGGACGGTCTAATCCGCTACTTGATGTCAGACGAGAATGCACCAGTGTTTCTGGATCGCTTGGACATTTACATGGAGATGGACCATCCATTACCGCACTACTACATCAACTCCTCCCATAATACCTACTTGATCGGGCGCCAGTTTGGTGGAAAGTCGTCTGTGGAGATGTACCGTCAGGTGTTGCTGGCAGGTTGCAGGTACAGTACATAATTATGTATACACGGTATGTCCGCATTATCGGAAGATCTGGAAAATCGATATTTAAATGTATAGTACGGTATATTAAAGTGCAGGCCACAAAGCGATTTCTATATTTTTTGCGAGTGCTTTTATTAGGTGTGGCGGAATTAATCCACTTTGCATGTCATTACCGTGAACTCTGTAATCATTCATTTACTGCTTGGTTTCAGGTGCGTGGAATTGGATTGCTGGGACGGAAAAGGCGAGGACGAGGAGCCAATAATCACGCACGGAAAGGCAATGTGCTCTGACATTCTTTTCAAGGTAACACCTTCACCACGTGTGTTTCCATCAAATGAAGGTGGAATTTCGAACTGACAATCTATTCTTCCAGGACGTTATTTATGCCATTCGCGACACGGCATTTGTGACTTCCGACTACCCTTTGATCCTCTCCTTTGAGAATCACTGCTGCAAGGCTCAGCAGCACAAGCTGGCCAAGTACTGCGATGAGATATTGGGCGATTTGCTCCAGAAAGAGCCATTGACTGAGTGCATGGTGGGTATAATTGATTTTTGGCCATTTGACAACATTGTAATAACGGGGTCTATGCCATTAAAAGCTGGAACCAGGCCATCCTCTTCCTTCACCAAATCAACTGAAGCGTAAGATTTTGATCAAGAACAAGCGTTTGAAGTTGGAGGTGGAGAAGGTGGAATTGGATTTGTTTAAGAAGGGACAGTTTGTGATCAATGATGATGAGGAACGGGAGGACGCTTCTGCGCCTGCTGCTCCAATACCGATCGAGGAGAAGAAGGTTATTATTGGAAAGTATTATCGGAAATACAGCAATTAACGTGGATAAATCTTGCAGGAAGGAGAAATCGGAGAAGTACCTCCACCAGTGGTGACACCGTACACGGGATCCACCACTAATGTTCATCCATGGCTATCCTCCATGGTCAACTATTGTCAGCCGATCAAGTTCCAGGGATTTGATGTGGCTGAACGTGAGTGCAACTCTACATATTGCAGATATGTTCCATAGACCTGTTGATAATCATGTTCTGTCCCACAGAACGAAACATGCATTACAACATGTCTTCCTTTGCGGAGACTACGGGTTTGGGCTACCTCAAGTCGCAGGCCATAGAGTTTGTGAACTATAACAAGAGGCAGATGAGTCGCATTTATCCAAAGGGCACCCGAGCTGATTCCTCCAACTACATGCCCCAGATTTTCTGGAATGCTGGTTGCCAGATGGTCTCCCTGAATTTCCAGACTCCAGATGTGCCCATGCAGTTGAACCAAGGAAAGTTTGAGTATAATGGCAACTGTGGCTACTTGCTAAAGCCGGACTTTATGAGGCGTCCGGACCGAAACTTCGATCCATTTGCGGAGTCGCCTGTAGATGGTGTCATTGCTGCACAATGCTGCGTACAGGTATTTGTTTAAGAATAATCTCACCTGATGGGAGCCTAGACATGTGACGTACTAATTATCTAAATATTTATACTAAACTAGCAGGTTACCCGGCGTTGCCCGGGTATGTTATGGTGGTAGGCCTACAATGTAATGAGGGCATTACCATGGAAATCTATGAATATTGTTAAATAGGTAATTGGCAATTGGTTACTTGGGAATATGCGTGTTATGGGTGTTAGGTACATTTTCGGAAGCTGAAACATGCGGCATTAAATTCCTTGAAAAATGTAACTCCCGATATGCTAATTTAAGGCGGTGTAGGGGCCTTCCCCCGGATTTCTATAAGGGACAAACAAACTGACAAATTGACAAATTGACAAACTTCCTTATTTATAGAGATAGAGATGAATCTTCCATGTGCATTGGTCGCATTTTATTGCTAATTTTTAAAGCTTTTGCAACAATAAAATTCAATCAAAGAACCTTCCCAGAAAATAATGTAAAGTGTCACAGAGCAGACCTGCTATGTTATACCTGTATAACGCCAAGGCTGCAACTATATCTCTTTTTCCACAAAAATGCTGGTCAACTAACCACGTTAATTTGTAGGTGATCGCTGGCCAGTTTCTCTCTGACAAGAAAGTGGGAACCTATGTGGAAGTGGATATGTACGGCCTTCCAACTGATACAATTCGCAAAGAATTTCGCACCCGTCTCGTCCCTGCAAACGGCCTGAATCCAGTCTACAATGAAGAAGCTTTTCTGTTCCGCAAGGTACTACATACAGCCTAAAAGTTGTATAGCTTACTAACCCAACCCAAGACCTGAATCTATACTGACACGATCATTTTCTGAAGGTGGTACTGCCCGACCTTGCTGTGCTGCGTTTTGGCGTGTATGACGAAAATGGCAAGCTTCTGGGTCAGCGCATTTTGCCACTGGATGGACTTCAGGCTGGTTATCGCCATATTTCTCTGCGTACTGAAGCCAACTTCCCCATGTCTCTTCCTATGCTGTTCTGCAACATTGAGCTTAAGATTTATGTCCCTGATGGCTTTGGGGGTAAGATATTCTGTAACCCTCTGTCTTGCGTAGGATGAAGTTGACAGAATAATAACACTGCAACAAAAATCAACTTTTTTCTTTCCATGGAAATTCATCGCTATTTCCATGTTCCTTAGGTCACTCGTAATTCATAATGACCATTCATTTTGTCGATTCGATTTGTTTTTGACCTCGGAAGAGGGGGAAAAAAACAACCAAAATCATCAAATACAGGTGTTTTTCCCAATCAAGTGGGCCTAAATGTTGCTAAACCATCTAGGACTTTGCTGGAAGAAATCACAGCTGTACTATTCCGTAACACTTCATATCAAGTTTCATCCAAATTGCGCAATACAGTGGGGAGGAAAACAATTGCGTAATTTTGGAAATAGGGCCTTTTTTTGGATAATTTTTTCCGGTTATTGAAAGTGGTCAAAACCCAATCAACGTAGGCTATATACATCAAATGAAAGAGAAACGCGAGTAGAATGCGCCTATGGAAAAAAAATCTTCGAAAATGCACCCAGAAAAACGTGTGGCATTCCATCGGTCACATGCTCAGTCACATGTCCCAAGTATTTAGACCCCAGCCACATTTGGTAACAGGAGTTGTGACCTATACAAGATATAATATGTTCAGTTTCAATCCTGAGTCATGCCTGGCTCGCGAGAAAATAATATAAGGTGAAGTGGGGGAAGTGCACACACGGGGTAAGTGCACAGCTACATAGCTGACGCGTTTTGGTGTCGTCAGCCATTTTCATTCCAATATGGAGGCACAATATATGCACTTACCCCGGGTGTGCACTTCCCCCACTTCACCTTATTATAACTTATGTTTTGCAGATATGCCATTAATTTTCAAAGACCCAAATTCTTGGGCATGTGACCAATCGAATGCCACACACGTTTTTCTGGTTACGTTTCAGAGGAAACCAAATTTCATAGGCGCATTCTACTCATGTTTCTCTTTCATTTGATGTATGTGTTGATTGGGTTTTGACCACTTCCACTAATCGAAAAATATTATCCCAAAATGGCCCCATTTCCAAGATTTTGCGATTTTTTTCCCTTCCCACGGTATTTCGCAATTTGGCTGAAACTTGATATGCGATGTTATGGCATATAGTGTGTACAGCTGTGACTTATTTCACCAAAATTAGTGATGGTCTAGCAACATTTCGGCCCATTTTATTGGGGAAAACCCCTATATTTGAGGATTTTGGTTTTTTAACTGCCCCGAAGTCAAAACAAATCAAAGACAAAATGAATAGTCATTATGAGTTACGAGTCGACACCTAAAGAACATGAAAATTACGATGTATTTCCATAGACAAATATCGTGTTGCATAGTGTAATTTGTTTGGTGAAACTGATTTGTAGTCTATAGGCCTTCACTGTACAGTTGGCCAGTGGTAATGGTAGGAGTCTTCTGGCACAAATACAGAAAAAACTTTAAACATTTTGTTGTTCTTGGCCTCCGTATCATTGCTAATTATGATATCAGTAAATCTCACAAAGTTATTAGCGGCACAATGTTATTGATAAAATTCACAGGAATTTAGCCAATCAAATGATAACTGGTTTTAAGCTGAATATGTTGGCACTTACTGTAAAAAGAAACTCAAATTAGTTGCATCAGAGTTAGAGCAATAGCAGATGTCTGCTGAAACCATAGAAAATAGTTTGAGCTGTTTTGAATTGTTGTTCCATTTTGTTGTTCCATATTTTCAAAATGTTGATCATTTCTGATTTGTTTATCACAGACTTGATGGATGCTTTATCCGATCCACGCGCTTTTTTATCCGCCCAAGAAAAACGGGCCCAACAAATGAAAGCAATGGGTATTGAAGAGGCGGACATTGCAACTAAAGACCTGAAAGTGGCTGCTGGGGGTGGCACAGGAGCCAAACCAGGCGGCCAGAGTGTCAAGGCCCAGGAAGAACATAGAGGTAGGTGCAAACACTACAAATAATGCTAACTTTTCACTAATACAGCAAGGAAGCTCTGCAGTGTTTGATGCAGCATAACAATGACAACTTGTGACTTTTACAGAGGAACTCAAGTTTGAAATCATCACTCTGGAGAGTCTCCGTACTGAGAAAGGGTTTGGCCGAGCTTTGAAGAAGCAGCAGAAGGAGCTAGAGGCATTGCGAAAACGTCAACAGAAGGAGAAAGCAATGATTCAGAAGCAGCAGTGTGCTGCCATTGACAAGATAGTGAAGGGGAGAAAGTAAGTGGCTAACATACTGTATTAGTGGAAACCCTTAACGTTACAATATCTGCAGGCCGCAAGACTTGATTCAAGATCCGGCTGTGAAACTGCTGGTAGCTGATCAGACCAAGCAGTGGACTTGCATGGTGGAGCGCCATCGCCAGGAAGAGTGGGAACTGATGCAGGAACAACTTCGTGCCCAGCAGCAAGTTCTCCGAAAGCTCATGGAGGTTGCTCAAGCAGCACAGCACAAACAACTCGATGCCAAGCATGATCGGTAAAAATACTGTAAAAATTCATCATCTCAGATTTGAAGGCATCTGCTGTGTATAGAGATGTAAATGAGCATTTGCCTCTGACATATCCTCAATAAGTTGAGGATGTGGGCATATTGGACAGTGCGTGCTATTGGTTTTGCCATCACAAATTATTTGCACTTGTGTGACAGCCAACCTCTCAGCATGTCACAAAAATGTTTGTATTTTAGAGAAAACAAGGAGATGAAGAGCAAACAAGCCAAAGTGTCGGTGGAGACAGCCAAAGAAGTGGGAAGTGACAAGACTCTTCGCAACAAGGCTGAGAAAGATCGTCGCCTGAGAGAAAAAAATCAGAATAACACCAAGAAGTTCATTGAAGAGCGCAGGGTTGCTGCCATAAAACTGGCAAAGGAGAAGGAGAGACTGAGGAAGCAGCATGAGAAGCAGATGGAGGACCTGATGAGGGATATTCAGCATGTACGCTCTATTATAATGCTTTAATGAATGCCATGAGATTGACAATTTTTGTTTTCCTTCTTCCAGACTATCGAAATGTACAAGAATGAAGAGCTGGAGTTGCAGCTTGCACCAAAAGCAGAATTTTTTGTGTGAAGGATTTGCTCTTTCCCCTCATGCATAGCATACACAGTTTGCTGTTCAGTATTACATTCACGTCAAACTTGTGCTCTAGTCAGGCTTCCACACCTTTTTCAATTGCCAATTCCTTTTTGCCAAATTCTTCCCAGAGCCAACTTCATAGCTATGCTGGATATAATACTTATAAGCATAGATGGCCACTACCCAGATGCATCAGTAGCCCTCTGGCCTGATACTGCTGCAGTTCATTTTTAAATGCGACAGGCAAAGATTTTGGCCTAATTACTGGCAAACAGTGTATCAACAAGACGATTGCATTTATAATCCTCCGGCCTCCTCTGTTTCAGATGGAAATGCACTAAATATGCTTAAGTAACCACCTTTCTCCCTTGCTGCCTGTACTAGTCTGAGGCAGAATCTCTATCCTTCTAGTCATAATTATTATATTGCATGTGTTGTTAGTTGCTGTTGAAATATTTAATGTGATTGTTGTGTGAATCCTGAAATGATACGATAAATTTCCACTGAAAACCATTTCAGTAACAAGGTGATGAATGAGGATGTGAACAGATTTCTTTATTTTTATTTAATTTTATTTCACTGAGCTGAAAATATTGTGTTCTGAAATGCCACATGATGGTGTAGAGTGCCAAAAAGTATGCACACCTTTTGTCCGGATTTAGTTATGACTAAGGTCAGGACCTCTGTGCACACATATGGTTTGATTAATGTTGTTGCACTATTACAGCGGTTCTCAAACTGTGGGGCCCATCCCCCTGGGGAGGCGCGGGGCGAATCCAAAAATTGTGACTTGAAACAGGTGCAAAAATCGCACTGATTAGGTAAGAACTACTTCTCAGGGCTTACTGTAGCGTGCAGTTCTACACAATTTGTGCAGTTCTAAAAGCCAAATGTGCAGTTCTGAATAAGGATTTGTGCAGACAGATAATAGCAGACAAGTCTGTTATATCCGGATTGGACATTTTCACTGCTGGAAATATGAAGGGACTGAACTTTCTACTTGCTTATATCCGATGTGCTTACAGTATAGGAGGATTCCACTGTACTTTGTCAGTTACATTCACCTAAGCTTGTGTGACCTTGAACAAACAAAAATTTCGCCTGTGGCGGGCTTATTGGCACTTTTCTCATTTGCCCTATTACGACAAGTTAAACATGCCTTTATCCGGTTCTAAAAATTAATTAGAATAAGCTCTGGTATACTTCTGTACATTCCTAAAATACGTGCTGGACTACTTAGTAGTAGTCGTAGTGCCTAGAGGGGGGGTTCTGAAATTACTTCCCAGGGGGGCCCGATGTGGCAAAGGTTGAGAACGGCTGCACTATTACTACTGTGTCGTCCGCATATCCTATTTAAAAATGTTTTATGGCCACTTTTGTTGCATGTGTATCAGAGAGAGCAGTTTGTTCCCTGCGGAGAATATAATACCATATGTAGACTGTGCCAAAAAAAATAAAACACACCAAAATACCATATTAGGCCCAAGGTGTAGAGATCGAATGAGAATGTGGTGACTAGATCATCTCTTGAATGAGTCCATGTGAGAGTGTAGGGATCAAAATATTTTCATACCCAAAATTTAGATCTCTTTGTATATAACTGTCGAGCATGAATCATAAAATGAGGATGGAAGTTGTAAAGATGGTGGAGTTCCTTCTACCCTGGCATTGTTTTCGTTATCAGCATTTCAATGTTGTGGTCATTCTACCATGTTTTGTGTCTTCCTCCAATATTTCCAATCTGTTTCTTTGTGTTGGAGGAGTAATTCCATTCCATTAAAATTCGTGACGTCTTTTCTATGGGAAAGTGCAAACCTATGGTAACGCGACCATATCGAAGTGTTTGGATGTGTACCATGGTTCATTTTATTAATTGCTTATTCATAATATCGGCATTGTCAGTCGTCTTTTTAATAGTTTGACCACCGTTTGGGACCACTGGCATCAAGGTGTCACTGAATTTTGACCGTCAATCCTGAGCATAACAGGATGTGCATCAGCAAATTAAAAAGCTATTGGTTACAATGCTACTTTCTGAGGTAGAAGTCAATAAGGATATTAGGTTTTGACTTTTCCATTTTTACCCTGTTGGTAACATCCTGTCTCTTGTTAACCTTGGATTTTGACCTCCACAAACCGTGTGCCAAATCATTGCTTTAATGTCTTATTCTGTGGATTAAAGCATAATAAATCTGTACCCTATATAAAAATATTGTTTTCATGAATGTGGTCACAATTTTAATACAAGAGCTCATGTCACAACTGTAATAAAAAATTCTGCGTATCTGCCTCTAAAATTAGAAATTTTAATGATCATTACTACAACTGTGCATCGAGGTAAAGGAGTATAAATGAGGGTAAAAAAACCAAACTCTTGATATGAGCTCTTTTTTGACTGTGACCATGGATTGCCCTCTTCTTTTATAGGAAAAATTATGTTGTGTACAATATGTACTATATCGCTCAAAAACATAAGACGATTTTGCATTTGACTCACGTGCAACCTGCACTTGAATCAAATGCAAAATTGTCTCTTATGTTTTTGAGCGATATAGTACAGTGTACACATTGAATAAAATATGGCAATCTGACATGGTGATAATGATCATCATATACAGAATGACAGCTCATCCAAGGTGCAAAAATAATATTCACGCAGCTGGTGATGCTTCAGAGGTATATAGATAGCGTGAGTAGGCTCTACATTTTTCAAAGTATAGTACATTGTATACATACTGGGGCTCTACTTGGTTGTTACTTGTTAGTAGTCTTTCACATTTGAGTACCGTACACGTATACAGTGTTGGTCATACATCGAGGCAACTGCCAGCGACATTTTTCTGAAGCAGCAGAAGAAGGAATCGAAGGTAAGCATACTACAAGTCGGGCGAACAAGATTCCTTCTGCTGCTGCTTCGGAAAAATGTCGCTGGCGGTTGCCTCGATGTACGTATGACCAACACTGTACCTTAAAGGAACAGTGGTCTATTTACTAGTAGTTAATGCCATAAATGTGATCAGCGATCCAAAATAGTGGGGATCGACAACCAACATCACCCTATTCGCAGTAGAACATGACATTTGAGGTAGCCATTTTGAAATATGATGTCATAGGGGGCCAAATTATGTGACTGACATTGGGGGCATGGTTACCATTCGTCTCAGTGATGTCGACTTATGAGGAAAAGACACTAACAGTTTAACCGAAAGAATCCATCAGTCAGAGATTTTAACCCAGTCAAAATGTAACCAGATGAGAAGAATAAATGACATGAATACTCGAATTTCCCTTTGCAGGCCCTACTCTCTTTGAGGAGTGACGTTGGTAAGAAAGGGATCTCCATGCAATGACTAGCAAGTCAATGGATGAAAGAGCCCTTTGCCACAGAATCAGTAGGTAAAGTAAGCAAGTTTTTGCATGAAGGCATTCAATTGACCACTTGCTCAAATGTCTTTCCTAACCCACTACACACACAGCCCGCACAATCAGTACTGTAAGTGAAATGTGAAACTAAAGCACAGCCTTATGAGTGAAGAGATTGATTATATAATTATATCAGCAGCTTCAATCAGACAATGTTGGGGGGTTTTCATGTGGTATTATTTACTTCAAATGTATGAATGACCTGAGCTCAATTATAGGTAATAATCCAATGACTGTTGCTAATCAGTTCGAATATGTCTGCAATCTTGTGGCGCATTATGTGCCTCCTCTCGTTTATGTACTTGTCTAGAGGGGTGAGCCCATCTGGAGGATTGCATAGTTTGATTGAATCTGCACTCGATGGGTTGCTCTGTACTTCCTCAAGGATAACTGATTTGTGGAGTGCTGCGTAGTAAGGAGAGGCTGGGAATTCTAGCTTGATTGAGTTTCCTGGGATTTGGTTCACCTCCCAACTGGCCTTCTGCTCAGGTGTAGCATCGAATGGAGTCTAAGTGGATACAGAGTTAGAAAAGTGAGAGAATCAGTTGCATTTGGGAGCCAGATACAATAAAGATGCAGCCACAATAAGGATGTGTAGATACAACCTAGCTCACTTCACTCTATGTATATAGTGCCAAGAGTTATTAGCTCTTGATAGTGCCTACGAGTCATCCTGACCATATTCCAGAAATGTATAGTAGTCACCTTGACTAGAAACAACTCTTCATCAATACTATTGCATATAAAACTTCATGCAATATACAGGGTGGTCCAGCTTTTTTGTCCGAACAGCTATTGACAAATTCGGCCTAAGCTGCTTATGTTGTAGTGCGTTACCTGGCAACCCCGGCCAGCGGGCCAATTCAAACACCAGCCCATGGAGAGCGCTTCCATTGTTGCCACTGTTTACAAATCGAGTGAGTGACGCGGACGACCCAGCGACGGGTCTCTTCTGCCTGCGCACTCACTCACT